>CABFVX010006984.1:0-20756 GCA_902151425.1 Timema shepardi
TGAAGTAATTAAATATTGAGTTACTATCACACATAAGAATATTTTATCAATACATCAAGTTGTTAACACTTTCAATGTATACTATTTATTATATATATTGTGTTTTACATTTTTTCAAATATATGTTTGTTACACTTCATTACAATTTTGGGCGTTTCACCAGTCAGCTTCATCATTTAACTATGTAAAATTCAAATATTAACAACATTCATATCCTTTACCGTCCAACTATTGCAAATAAGCCTTCATATAAATCTATGTGATTGAAAACATTTAACTTAAAGCTTTAAGCCCTATAATCTAATATTTGTTTGATTATTCGATTTTACATATTATGGTATTTTAAGGTGTTATGAGCTTTGTTGTTACACCTTCATTACACTTTTGCGCGTTTTACATGACAGCTTTATCATTCAACTATGTCAAATAAAAATGTGTATACAACTAATTAATTGAAGACAATTACCTCTAAAATATAATTCTATTTTAATTATCTATTAATTGTTTGAATATTTGACCTAACAAATGTTATTAACTTTTAAATTAACATATATGTATAAACTGTACATTTTTGACATTAATGAATATATTTGTTACCAATTAACTTGAATATGAAATTGTTCTAATAACACACCATCATGATTTAATATTATGTATATATAATACATATATGTTTTGCTTAACCTTTTTTTTTTCAAATTTAAGTTGGTACACCCTCATGACACTTGTTCTGAATATATTCACAGCTGATCCCACATTGATGGTGGAGTTACTAAATTTATGTAAGGTATTTCGTAATCTTTTCCAGGTGGATGCATCATAACTCCGTTCAGACCCATGCCTATAGAGAGGGTCTTGTTGCCATCATTGGAAGAGGGGGGCATTGCACCCCTGTTAAGATCCATGCTGTTGGAGGGGGCTGCTGATCCCCATTCGGAAGCAACTCGGGCTTAGCCCCTCCTGAGCTTATGATGGTTTTCTGGACAGGACTGTTTCCACTGGAACCCTTGTTGCAACATTTGCAATGGTATATGTGTCTTTTGGTTTTCACAATATGACGTGACGATGTAGTCAAATGGGGACTTCCCTACGACGGGTGATGGCTGAGTCTTACTATGTATTCCGCCTGTCTGGTAATAAGAGATTTGGCCTTTGCCAGCTCAACTTTTAGATGAACGATTTAGTCGATTTCTACAGTACATAAATGAAACACATGTAAAGGTATATTAATTATTGTAGTTATCCCTTGAACAATATCTAAAATAGTCCCCCTAAACTCAACTTAAGGGCCATTTTCAATATCGATTACAATTGTCCACCGAGATACAGCAATGAATAAACAAATATGAGTCAAAAAATATTAGGAAGGTTACAACATACATGGTCAAGTGACTGTTGCAGATCACAAGACTTGTTAAATACTTTTTTTCTCTCTCAAATTCCAACTATAGCTGTCCCAGCACCACGTTCTACTATCCGATCGGGCTACACGCTAATGCGTTAGGGATGAGGAAGGTTGAATTTAGAGGAAGTAAACACACATTTGCATTGTGGGAAACCACCCTCATTGCACCCAAACGGGTTCGAACCACAATACCCCCTCCTCCCCCGTTCTACCAGTGAAGCAAACCAATTGTGTATAGATTAAGAATACTCTCACTTTGATCCAGAGCGGTGGGAATAGGGTGAGTTGCTTCAGAATACCAACCTATTACTGTTTTGACACAAAGAGTAGGCCTAAAAGTAATTTCACATCTATATGTACATTATTTGTCGCCTACGTGTTCTCAGGATGCAAACAAACATCTTTCTGACCTCCAAGCGGTGACACATGCCATTCCTACCGACCTACTCTTGTAAATCATAAGTGGCTACAGTCAGGGAAAATATTAAGGCAATTTCTCACTCTCCTTCAACACTACTGTGTCGTGTATTGGTGCAGAAACCCTTAAGTAGGCTTTCCTCGCAACATCTGTTCAAGTTATTTGTAAGGTAACCTAGACATCAAACAATTCACATCAGCTCTTCAGACCATAAGGCCTTAAGTTTTCTGTTGCAATAAGTCGTAAGGTACACTCGAAAATATATATTCTAAAAATGTAATTTTTAATATATAAATATTTCAATTTTTAAATAAGGCTAAATTAGGCTAACGGTTCTGGCGTGATGATGGAAGGAGGTTTTATTTTACTCAGCGTGTGTTGTGCTTAAAAACCGTGTACCATATTCTTGAATGTCATAAAGTGTAGAAGAGTGAAGAATTAGATTATTATTCTGCTTTCGGCTATTCTATTTGATTCATTTTTTTTTATTTAACAGAAAACTTTAACCACTTCCTTGCATCCCCAAAAAATAAGTTCTGTGACTGTAAGTGAACTTCAACAGCTTAAGTTTTCACAGCTATCTCTCCATGAGAAAGTTACAGTTAGGAAAAGAGGTCGTTCAACACCTGATATTCTAATATCTCAGCCAGGCAAAAGCAACAACAAGAAATATATTTGTAGCTTTAATTCTGAATGGTACCAACGGAAAAGTTGGCTTTGCGGCTGTCATCCAGAGATCAAGGAGAAAATTATTGAACTTTTTAGCGTAAATTAAAACAAAAAGAATGGATTTCATTTTTAAATTAATAGATCAAGCTTGAACTGTAAAAATTTAAGTTAATATAGGTAAAAAATATTAGGTGTTTTTTTGATAAGATTTTATCACGTTTCTGAATAAATTTTCTTTTTATACGTGCTTTTTTCTTTTTACACAATTTTAAAACAAAGGCTAAAATTTCTGGTGCAGCACCCCAACTAATTTTAGCTATAAGCCGCCACTGGTTGCTAAGTTTATCATAATGGTGTAGTATAGGTACAACCAGTACTTACATATGATATGACGTTCTCCAGAGGTTCAGAGCTCTTCTGCCCCAACAGAATTAATAGTACACATTCATGTGACTCATAAAAGTAGGTAGTACTGCAATCAAACGTGTCTTCTCCTAGTTACGTGTCGACCGATATGATTCTTAGAGAAGTAACGGATTCTTCTGTGACACGTTCTTGAAGATACAGTCAACAATGACTTGCGAACAGAATTGATAGAATAGTTTTATTGTTCGTACAGGATTGATAGTGACATTTTTCTCTACCAAATAATGATGAACCTAGCCGTTCATTAAACTAATAAGAGATGAGATCATTACTTGGAAGAATATCTAGTATAAAAAGTGGCACGAGATTTGAAAAGTGCATAGTTCTCTAGAGTATTCAGGAAACATCTCTAAATCTCCCTCAATGTTGCTCGAAGTAAGTACGAACTTAGTAGACTTAAACTTCTAAAGTGGGTTACTAGCTAGTTAAATTGTCACTGAAGAAATACTAAATATTTCTTAGCTAAAGAATTTGTAAGATCACACAAAAACAACTGATTGCACATTTTAAAATGTCCTTGACACATTAAAAAAGCTATCAATTATTTGAAAACTTATTCGTAAATATTAACAGTTTATTTTGTTGGATGAAATTTAACACGTTTTTTTTAAATTGGTGGTACAGAAATTTTAGTTCGTCATTGAATGGCTAATGGTTTTTATTTAAGGTTTAAACTCAATAAAATTATTTACTTAGATCTAGAGTTTTTAAATTTTAACTAACCATAGACTTTTAAAACTTGAGTCAAAAATAAATATGAGTATCTATGCACATTATTGTTTTGAAAAATAAAGTAATTATATAGTCATGGCTTACTAACTACTGCAAAGTATATTATATTATAATTAGGTCTTAGCTGTTATTATTGTTTGGGTGATTCAACTTGTAGTTTCAAATATATATATATATATATATATATATATATAAATATATATATATATATATATATATACACTCGTATATATTTAAATTGCATTTCAAGCTTTACCTTACTTTTTGAAATATTACTATTATTTTTTGAAAATGTTTGCTGGACAAACGAAGTGGTTTAGGTAAGGATCAAAAAGAGTATAATTTAGTAGTTTATATTATCAGTAACGGCTTCTTTGAAAATAGTGGCCCTCTAAAAGCGAATTGATCTTTTTATATAAAATATGGATATTTGCAGTCTTAGTGAGAGTTTTACTTCTTATTTTCTAATAGTTCACTGATTATGTAATCGACGAACATGGAGAGGTGAATGATGAACATAGCTCACGGCAACCACTTTAGAAAAAAAGCTGTGTAAAAGGCTTATCATTTTATTGTAATATGCTTTGATGTCCAAGCATCTTGGGCATTGCGCGTTGGTGGTATATAGGGCTCCATAACATATCTCCACCCAATGTATTGTACGACCATTGGGGGGAGGGGAGTGGGGGAGGGAATGTTTTAAATCGCCTAATTTCTAATATATTTGTATTGGCATTTTATTTCACGTCTGAGGTATATGTATTTAACTACATTAATCGGTTAGGAATGAGCAAAGTGTAATTTAGTTTAAGTTTACTAACATTTGCGTGAAGGAATAAGGCAAAATAATTTAGGAAAACATCCCTATAGGGGTTCATAGGCCACCAACCACAAAATCAAATTAGATGAGCTTGAAATTTAGTCCACGTCAACGAGTGTGGGTATTATTTTACTAAAACAATCACTTCAATTAACGAATATCTTCAAAATATAATATTTTATGATGTCTTTAAAGAGGGAAAATTCTCCTGGATACAAAATATGTTAAGGTTGAATACAACATAAAATAATTTACAATATTTTTATTAATTTTAAAATAATTTTTTTTAAAGGACATGTATGGACATAGTAACTTGAAAAATTCAAAATTTATTTTAATGACTTAAGAGTACTATGATTATCTGCTCTGAATTTTTACTTAAATAATTTTATAAAATAGGATTTTTCAACGATCATTGTCAGATAGTGCTGGATATGTATCTAAGATGGGGCATACTCATGTCTTGATCTAATATGTGACCCTGGTAGTTAAAAAAGTGTTGAAAAACGATTCTCTAAGAAGCTGGGAAGATCAATATCAAACTAAGAGATGAAGGGTCTTAAGCATTTATGAGCGTAATATTAACCTATTGTATGATATTAGCATTATAATGTTTAACTACAAAGATGTAAATTAACTATGATAATAGATACAGCCGGACGATCGGGTTTCAATTCCTATTTGGATGACTTTTTCTATATTTATATTATTGAAATTGGTGCTGCTATGAATTTAGCAAGTCTATCCAAGCCAATGAGGAAGAATACAAAAATAAATTATTATTATTATTATTATATTATTACTTCCACGTAGTTATGTGGGCTAAGCCCCCAAAATATTCTCCCTTCCCCTAGGTATAGTAATGAGTAGTAGTCTACAAAAGAGGACAGTGAAAGCTAAGGCAAAGTTAAACTATATGTTCTTATATACTCTACTAGGAACGAACCTTGATATCTCAGGTTAGAATTTGATACAACCTTCGCCTGGTCAACATTTTCTTGCTATGTGTAAACTATTTCAAAGATAATATACCAAATTAGTGTCAGAGTATATTGCATAAGTTTCACTAAAAACATTATTGGCATGGCCATACCTGGTCACTACAGCAAAAAACACCGTGACTAGGACGCCAGAACGTCATTCAATGTTATTTAAGTGGAAGATTCAAAGTTGCTCACGTTAGTGAACAGGTCAATTTCGCTAAGCTAGTTGATTTAATTTTAATTTTGTAGAAGTTATTTCCATTCGTTTAAATGAGTACTGTTCAAATTTAAATCAAACAAATATTTTCCGTACTAAAATATCATTAAGTCGTCATAACATTACTTTACCCAAATAGGATATTATATTTTCCATCAATATCTTAGTTTCTGAGAAAAAACTTCCAACTTAATCCAAATTAAATAACACACTTTAAAAATATTTAGCCATGTTTTATCATTTAAAAAAATATGATATTAAATGACTGTTGGAGTTTATTTACGTCCGACACCTTAACTAAGTTGGTAGCATCTATGTATAGCCTAATGAGTTAGAGTTCACAAGTTCGATTCCCGACATGGCTTAATATGTTTAGTTGGGAAAAATGTGAATTTCCTCTTTCAAAGTGATCAATTAATGGGCAGTGGATTGGGTGTTGTGTATTCTCTATATTTCAATTGATTCCAGTTTTTAAAATTTTAGCTAACGTCGTTTAAGTTATTATAAGTGAAATTTGGCAAAAGCGTCGCCATTGTCTCGCAACTGTTACAACAACAACAACAATAGTTTTTAAAATAAATATTTAACTCTGTGTTTTTACCATAAAGATTTAAAAATAAATAAACAGCTATTAAAGCAAATAAACTAACGTTTTTTAAAAGTAAATAGTCAACTTTACTGTCGAGACGTACTGAGATATTATTTTATTGTTCTTATATACTACTTTTAGCTTCTAATAATAATAATTGTTGTATTTATCTAAAAAAAAAATTAGAATAATGTTTTCCACAGAATATTTAAACAGTTAGATCACCATAGTCTTGTACACAGGACCTCTGGGTTGATTACACTTTACTGGCTTGCTTATTTATGCCCTTATTTAAATAATTATTATACAATGAATTGATATTACTGGAGTAAATAAGTTTTTTTTATTTACAACATATTTAGAATCCACTACTTCTCCTCAGAACTATCAAGAAATATACAATTAACATTACAATTTTTTTATGTTTTGACCTCCGCTAGCAACTTTCAACACTCCTTAAGTGTCCCAAAACAAAATAAACACTAAATTATTAGATCAAAACTTTCTACTAATTTTGAGAAGTCCTTTTGACAATATATAGAGAGAAAATGTCAAAATTCAGCCTTACGGTGAATATATTGATTTTGCAACGACATTTTTCCAAAATAAAATATTGTAATTTATATAAATACAGAATAAATAAATATTAATATTGAAAAGTAACGAGGGAAAAAAACATGCTATGTTTTTGAAGAGTTTACTAAACTAATTTAACAATAATGACAATAAGATTCAGGCTATTTATAGTAATAGCAAATCTAAAATATTATAATCAAAAAAGTGAGGAGTGAGGCAAAAAGTTTAATTTAATCTGTAACAAGAGACCGAGGTTTGACCCTAACCAACTGTAGTAAGGCGCTTACTGAACATAATTAATTTCCTAAAATTCTTTCGGAGTATGACGCGAAAAATTATCTAATCTATCAATCCCATATTATTTTGATCCTTCCAATTATATTGTTTATAGCATTGTAACTGGCAGAGTTGGATGTGTGATATTTTAGTTTATTCGGACCAAGTGGATCATGGCATAATCCTGGCTAAATTAACTTTTTTTTCCCTCCATAGTGAAACTTCCCTCTTATCCCCAGTAAAATTCAGTTATATTTTATTTGAATACATTCAAACCATGATTCTTACTTTGATTATTTGATTAGAGCTGTGCATAGTAGGACAAGTAACAAAAAATAATAAAGAATATATTAGTTGATAATATTTCCATCTTACAAAAATACAAGAAATTTTAATATAAGGTCAAAAGCATATCAAAGGAATGTCGTATTTGCATAATTAAAAGGAAAATATATCTTAATATTGTTTAGAGATGAGTTTATTATTATTATTATTATTATTATTATTATTATTATTATTAGCACCGTGTCTTACTAGCCGTTCGGGCTATACACACTTACGTTAATGTGTAATGGGTAGGGTGATTGCAAGATGAAATGGAGGACCTACAGTTTAAGGTGGGATCCGAACCACGGTGGAGGCCAGTCATTCCATACATTCACAGGTTGTGATTAATACACATCTTGTTAAAGGTGAAGGAATGATTTATTAATCAGATAAATCTGTGCCGGGACCTAGTATTGAGCCCTGGACCCCCCCCAGCACAGAAGTCCGATACCTTACACCCAGACCGTCAGGTCAATCAATAATAATAATAATGCTTGGTGGAGTTATAAAATATATTTTTATATTGACAATATATATGCTTTAAAATTATTTTATCTTCATTTCAGGTTCTAGCAGTAATTGCAGTGTTTGGTCACGTTTCCTCGAACAATAACTCTACTCAAGATAATTATTCACCAAATTCTAGGGATATCAATGGAACCACCTTGTTTGCAGGAGGTAAACAAAAGGCAGATAAAGATACATCCAACGTAAATATTAATAATTCCAATAAGGGAAATGGCATAGAGAATAAAGGAACACTTAGCCAAAAAGAGGAGAACGGTGACAATCATTACTATGGTAACAATCCAGAAGAAATTAAAAATATTCAACACGGTACTTCTGAGAATTTGATTGGTTATGAACTTATAATCAACTGTAACGAATATGAGGAAAGTAAACCAGATGCACGAGATACCTCTAACAAATATATCGACTATGAGCCTTCAAGAAAAAATAAAAATAATGAAAATAAGAGACCAACTGGACAATACCCCTCCAGAAAATATGATAGCTATGAGCTTACAAGAGAAAGTAAAAAATATAGAGATAAAAAACCTAACAGAAAATATCCTTCTAGCATGTATGATAATTTTGAGCTTACAGACGAAGTTAAAATGTATGGAAATAACAAGCCTACTGGACAAAAACCTTCTAGAAAATATTATGACTATGAGCCTACAAGCAAAGGTAAAATGTACGGAGATAAAGGACCAACTGGACAGCATCCCTCTGACCAATATGAGGATTATGAAACTAAAAGCAAAAAAGAAATAATAGCTATTGAACTATATCCCTCTAACAAATATGATACTTATGAATATAAAAATGAAATTGAAAAATATGGACCTATTGGACCCTATCCTTCTAATAAATATGATAATTATAAGCCTTCAAATGAAATTAAAAAATATGGAGATAAAGAACCTAGTGGACAATATATATCTAACAAATATGATAGCTATGAGCCTTCAAGCAAAGGTAAAATGTACGGAGATAAAGGACCTAGTGGACAACATCCCAATAGCAATTATTATGACTATGAACCTTCAAGCAAAGGTAAAATGTACGGAGATAAAGGACCTACTGGACAACATCCTTCTAGAAAATATTATGACTATGAGCCTTCAAGCAAAGGTAAAATGTACGGAGATAAAGGACCTAGTGGACAACATCCATCTAACAAATATAATAGCTATGAGCCTTCAAGCAAAAGTAAAATGTATGAAGATAAAGAACCTAGTGGACAGTATCCCTCTAATAATGATTATATTTATGAGCCTGCAAGTGAAATTAAAAGTTATGAAGATAAAGGACCTACTGTAAAATATCACGATAGCAAATATTATAGTTATGATCCTTTAAACGAAAGAGATAAAATACATATTGGAAGATATCCCTCTCCCATGTATGATTATGATGAACTTACAAGCGAAATTAAAAAAATTGGGGTTAAAGGACCTACTGGACAACATACAACATCCATCTAACAAATATAATAGCTATGAGCCTTCAAGCAAAAGTAAAATGTATGGAGATAAAGGACCTAGTGGACAACATCCATCTAACAAATATAATAGCTATGAGCCTTCAAGCAAAAGTAAAATGTATGGAAATAAAGAACCTAGTAGACAATATCCCTCTGACCAATATGAGGATTATAAAACTAAAAGCGAAAAAGAAATAATAGCTATTGAGCTATATTCATCTAACAATTATGATTATCATGAGCCTACAAGCGAAATTAAAAAATATGTAGATAATGGACCTACTGGACAATATCCCTTTAACGAATATGATAATTATGAATCTAAAAGTGAAATTAAACAATATGGTAGTAAAAGACCTATTGGATCCTATCCCTCTAATAAATATTATAATTATAAGCCTTCAAATGAAATAAAACATTATGGAGATAAAGGACCTACTGTAAAATATCACGATAGCAAATATTATAGTTATGATCCTTTAAACGAAATAGATAAAACACCTATTAGAAGATATCCCTCTCCCATGTATGATTATGATGAACTTACAAGCGAAATTAAAAAAATTGGGGTTAAAGGACCTACTGGACAACATCCATCTAACAAATATAATAGCTATGAGCCTTCAAGCAAAAGTAAAATGTATGGAGATAAAGGACCTAGTGGACAATATATATCTAACAAATATAATAGCTATGAGCCTTCAAGCAAAGATAAAATTTATGGAGGTAAAGGACCTATTGGACAATATCCCTCTGACCAATATCAGGATTATGAAACTAAAAGCGAAAAAGAAATAATAGCTATTGAGCTATATTCATCTAACAATTATGATTATCATGAGCCTACAAGCGAAATTAAAAAATATGTAGATAATGGACCTACTGGACAATATCCCTTTAACGAATATGATAATTATGAATCTAAAAGTGAAATTAAACAATATGGTAGTAAAAGACCTATTGGATCCTATCCCTCTAATAAATATTATAATTATAAGCCTTCAAATGAAATAAAAAAGTATAGAGATAAAGGACCTACTGGACAATATCCCTCGAGCAAATATAATTTTGAGCCTTCAAGCAAAGGTAAAATATATGGAAATAAAAGACTTACTGGACAGTATCCCTCTAATAATTATTATATGTATGAGCATGCAAGTGAAATAAAAAATTATGGAGATAAAGGACCTACTGGACAACATCCATCTAACAAATATAATAGCTATGAGCCTTCAAGCAAAAGTAAAATGTATGGAGATAAAGGACCTAGTGGACAACATCCCAATAGCAATTATTATGATTATGAGCATTTAAATGAAAACGAAATATTACCTTTTGAGCTATATCCCTCTAAGAATTATGATTATCATGAGCCTAAAAGCGAAATTAATAAATATGTTGATAAAAGTCCTATTGATCAGTATCAGTATGAAATATGTTGAGTATAACCATTCAAATGAAAGTAAAAATTAGAAAATAACACTATTAAACATGGGTAGCTTTACAATTCTGATGGCTATGAAATTTTTGGCAATAGCATAAAATATAAAAAAAAAGTATTCATGTTCCACTGACATATCACGTGACTATGATAAATATGGAAATAATAACAAGTACGAACAAATAAACCAAAATGAACAAGGTTCTTCTAACATATACCATGGCTACAAGATACTTGTTATCATTTACAAGGAAATACGCTAATAAACATAGTGGCAATAATCAACCTCCTAATATCAACAAATATACAGAAAGTTACACTATTACACACAATCCTTAGACAGTTCCGATTGTTAAAAGAAACCTTTAACAATTATGATTGACATAACACTATTTAATATACTTATTTTACCAATTTTTGGCTCTATTTGTACTTTAACAACAATATGAATATAGGGAATAGGACTACCCTTTTAGTTATTATTATCATACTAAACAATATGTCACTTTCAACCAATATATATAAACTTATTATAAAGGTGCTTCCAAAAAGTCCAGTGCCTACGTACAGTTAATAAAGTAACAGCAACAATTATTAAAACAGCTAAATAAGATTCCTCAGACCATGCCAGGGAATTTAAAAAATCTTAAAATAGCATAATTAATGAATGTTATAAAATAATGAAGAAGGTTTCTCTCACAAGAATTAAGTTTATCACAAGAAAGATGTAGGTTCCAGCAAATGTGAATTAAGAGATAATGACTAAGGTTCAGCCAACAATAATTTGTGATCATGAACATGTTAGTTATTGGAGAAAAAAATATTAACAGGGTCAAGGTTAAAGATTTTTCTAGCTATTTTTGCTGTGGAACGTTTCTATTTAAATATCTTAGTATATATTTGGATAATTTTAATGTGTTTGTTTAACTGTGTATTATTCACGAAAGACATGAAAAAATTATATTCATACAACTTTCTTATATCTATGTGTTCACTTTTAGTTACTATGCCCATGCATCTTTTCAATCATATTATTGCAACCAGTGAAGCTCTTGGAAATTCTGAGACATAAAAATACATGAATTCAGAATAAGACAACATCATTTTACAAAAAAAAACACGAATGAATCACTTTTTTAAAAACTACAATATTATTTTTATGTGACACCACCAAATCTAGTAAATTTGTCATTTTGTATTTATGCTTAATATGTATTTTGAGGGTGTCCAATGATTTATTGGCCTCTTGACATCGCTACGTCATCTGGCCATGTGGATAATCCTGTGCCAACAATATAAATTAATTAATACAAATGGTATCATTATCTTATTGTTATCGTGTTCAACAGAAAGGATCACTGCTGGTCTAGGGGCTTATTTTTCAGAACAGTTTAGGCGCTAATCTCTACCAGATGCATTGTCAAAGTGCGTGCGTGTGTTCAAGCTGACATATTCGGGGGCTTATATAGTATTGTATACCTTATATTAACAATTAAAACATTTTACAAAGGAATAAAAAGTTTTAATAACATTTCTCCCATATTTTTAAAGGATGTTTCCAAGAAACTACGGTCGCTTCCTCGTAACAGAAAACGATGACTTGACACTAGTTTAACTTACCAATTGTGAATAATCAAGTTTAAATAAACAGATTGGCAATTGATTAACGTCTTTTGGAGATAATCCCAAAACCATAATGAGAAGACTCCAAATCAGGCACTAATTTACTATTAAAGAATATACGTTTTCACTCAAATTTCAAATAAAGTCCAGCAGTTGTGATCAACAAGAGTGTGCAAAGTTTAGAGAAGTTAAACTCAAATCGGTATCTTACCGATGGTGACTTTCTATTACAGATTCTGGGGTAGAAACTATTACACCAAATATGATGGGTTTTTTGTCAATAATAATTGTTTTAGTTTTAAGATATAATATATGTTAATGTTTTCACTAGTATGTTAGTTAGTTTTACTACAAAATAAAAAATTTAATATTATTTAATAAAATTAATTTAGTTAGATCTAGTTTGGTTCCATTATTTACCTGTATTGTTTACGTACTTTCTCTAAGGTACCAGGAATTCGAAAGTTATGTAATTATGTATTAATTGTATTATATCAATTATTGAAATGTCCACAATATATTATGTCAAGTAAGATTTGTGAGTGCATTGTAATAATTTAATGTGTTTATGAAATAAAAACGTTCATTTTTACTGTACAGTTTATTTACGACCACACAATACCGTTCTTAAATATGACTAACAATATTATTCTATTTCCCATGCGTGTATCCGTTGCTGTTTAAAGGTTGTTTCACACTATGGGAAGCTCACAGTGCTCAGGATAAACTCAAATATCGTACAGTGTGAATCAAATGGGAGGGTTAACACTATAAGGAATGCCACTCTCACGCGCACTCATAATGACCACTGGGATCCTTGTCGAGAATATTTTGAGCGTGGTATTTTGATCGTAGCCCGAATTGAGCGCTACTGTAAACTTAACATGCACAGTATATTCCCAATCTCAAGTTTGTTTTCAACCCGTCGAAAAACATGGACCCCATAGACGAAAAATGGATTTAACTTGTGCGTCCCAAACTTAAACTATACAACTTGGCAAACAAATTTTATAGTGCTGATGTTAAAAAAAAAAGGGTATGGAAGGAAATAGGACAGACTCTAAACAAAACGGGTAAGTTTCAGAGTTTATTTTACTGTCTTAAAAAATACAATAATTTTAAACCAACAAATTTAAATTATATTGTGTTGCCAGGGAACTAGAGCCAGCTTCTGATGGGAAGAATCTTGAAAATATTTCTCTTACGTGTTCGTCGCAGTGTAAATACCTCGGTGCATCCAATGAGCGTGAGAATATGATGAGAGTGTGAGCGTGAGAATATGATGAGAGTGTGAAACATGCTTAATAGGGCAGTGGTAGTGGTTTCAAACGTTGTAATTTTCATAGTAGTTTTTCCATAGACTCTTTTAATTTATTCAAAGCCACCTTTCATTGCTCTGTGTCCAGAAATAATATTGTAAATTGTAGGTGTTCCAAATGCCCTGTAGAACACAATAGATCCTGATTGGTTCTTACAATATTTTGTTCTGTACATTTATCTGTTTCTGCGACTACCACCGAAACGGTTAAATAAATTTGGTTCAAATTTGATATATAGATGATGTAGTCTATGTTGTAATATGTGAATAAATCATGGTTTTTAATTTATATCTAAAATCCAGGGCAGCTTATTAATAACCGATTTTTTTTTAATATTTCACAATTAGTTTAAATGATCTTGTTCTAAAGTGATATATTTTGAATGCTAAATTAGCCTTGTAGATATTTTTGGGAAAAAATTGATTTGAGGATCTTTAAAAACTGATGACTGATTATTGAACTTTTGAAACTGTCACAAAGTTGCTTTAATGGGGACGTGGCAGTAAGGCCTGGATTTATTTGACCTAAAAATTAAAAGTAAAATTAATTTGGACTAAGGTCATTTGACCTAAAAGGAATTTCAAGTAAAAAATTATTTGATTAAGTTAAACTAAAGTAATTTGGCTTAAAAATTAACTTCATAGATGTTGAGTTAACCCAAAGTCATTTGGCCTAAAATTTAGGCCAAATGAGGTGCGTACCCCCAGATGAAGTCCGACACCACACAACCAGACCCCTCCAATAAAGATAACTCCATCACGTCTGCTATACGGTATTTAATCAAGATTCTAACTACCAATGACTGGAATCAAAACGGAACCATTCAAGCTAAGAACTACTCCTTGGTTTATTCTAACATCGTAAAATTTATAATATATTAAACAAAATGTAAACGGGGAATGATATTAAAGTTTGAACTATCAATGACTGGAGCCTTTGTGGAATCATCCAAGGTAAGATTCATCCCTAGGCTGATGCTATCTTGATAAAAACCGATAAGATATCAACCCCGTGGAAACAGAGGGTACCATATTGTGTCTAAATATCAATGATTGGAACTGTAGAAGAAATATGCATGTTAAGAGTAATACCTTGTTTGTTTTCACCAAGATACAACCCCTCTGAGCAAACCTATGAAAACCTAGATACCAAGTTTTAGCCCGATCAGTTAAATAATTTAGGCTATTGTGGGACATACAGACAGACGGAAATTAAAAACAAATTTTTGGGTTCGGGAGGTCATTAAACGTCGAGATTTGTCAAAATTTTAACTTTGGTTTTTTTGACGATCACAATAATTTCCCTACCTGTAAGATGGCGAGAAAGTTAAAAAAAAAACTTCACTCAATCAAAATATATCCTTTTCCCCGAGCATTTTTACTTTCCACTATCTTGCAGGTAGAGAAAGTATTGTGATCGTCAAAAAATTCGAGCACGAAATTTTGATGAGTCTTGACGTTTCATGACCACTCGAATCCTAAAAAGTTTTTTTTGAATTTCCGTCTGTCTGTACCTCCAACTAGAGCCTAAACTGTTTTATCGATCGGGCTAAGACTTGGAATTTAGGGTTTTCATAGAGTTTCCTCGAGGCATTTTTGGAATTGGATATCTAACCCTAAAATTTAGTGTAGTTTACTGAAGGGCAAAAAGAGAAAAAGCTGATTTTCTCAAAATCGGCTTTAATTATTTTGATTAAATTTAGTTTCAAAACATTTGTAAAGTTTCCAAACAAAATAGCTACTCTCAATATTTCGGCAAAATTAATTTAAGGTTTCCAGCCTGATGCATAAATTCTCTTTTTTTTCATCATAGCTCCAAAATTATTTTAGATATGAAATAACTTATCATTGCAAAATTGAAGTACTATTAAAAAAACTTTTATTTGAAATATATTTATTGAAACCAATAATTTCAGAGATATTGGCAAATATATTGATACAATTTTGTGAGCTTTAGCTGTACAGAGGTACTAATTAAGTTTTAACGCAATAATTCTCTTATTCTATTGAGTAAGTAGTTAAGTAATTCTCTCAAAAAGTTAATGTTCTTTTTCCTTTAACTTCTTAGGAGAAATATTTGTACAGTAGTGATCTGCCTCTATCATTTTAGACTTAATAGTCAATATTTACCCTTTTTATTGGTCTGAATTTATAAATGAGGAATTTGATAAAAATGCGATAGCCATAAGATGTGCAGCCCCTAATAAAATGTCGAAAATTTTAACCGGAATTCAAATTTTAATACGAAGTATTGACCCTTGTGGACCCAATATAATTTTTTTTTTTTACTAAATATACTAGTGAGGACTTTAATTCTTTAAAAAGAAAATCGTAAAATATAAATCCAGAGAGTCAAAAAATGTTGAACTTAAGTATAACTCCATTTTTTTTTCTCTGGTTTGCTAGTGTATTTTATTTCGTTTCTCATATATTAAGAGTTTTGAGTAAATATCTCAATTTTTAAACAATGGTGTGATAAAGTCTGTGCGCAGTTCCATACCATTTATTTAAACATTCTATCGAATTTTACTTTTATAAAACTACGTGATTGTATAGGGAACATGAAAAAAATATGTATTTTGCCTTGCTTGTGGTTACGCTTGCATGCTTTAACGACGCGGCTGTTGAAAATCAAGCTGCCAAACATGTAAAACATAATTTCAATTAGTTTTAGAAACTATTACAATTTTAATAATCTTTAAACATCTTATTTTATTAAAAGGAAAATTGATTTCAAAACGTAAATTCCAAATATAGTTTGTTTGAATTGTATTACATCGATTGTTTTATTTGATTAAATCTATATTTGAATAGAGTATTTTGTGTAAGTGTACAAACTGTAACGTTATTTGCCACCCCCCAATGTATTTCCCTATATTTTCTAATTTTTGTGAATAATTTCCTATTTATTTTCATTTGAATTTAAGCACTTCAAAGTTAGGCCGCCGCGTAACACGCTGGTTGCCGACCTGACTAATAATACTATTTACATCCATTCAATAAAATAGAAGGATGGAAGTAACAACGTATAACATTGTTTTAAATAATTTAAATAAGTAATTTTGACTTAATGAAGAACACTTACCTTTTATTAAACATATTAATTATCCTTCTAAGAAGTTTGTTGAATCTTTTTTTCAACGTCGGCCATGTCTTATTTCAACGCATGCGCAGATCTGTCAAACAAGTGAGTGTCGGGTCTCGGGATGGTAAAATAAGGAAAAGAAGAAACAAGGCAAGATGTAAATAACTCCAAACTAGCGCACTTTTCAATTCTGGCAGATAGAAATAAACATTTAATTCTTTATAAAATACAATGTTCACATTCATTGGCATACAGTTCAATATTTATATGAAACCTGCATTGTATTTGATTTTTATCCCTAGTCCATAACCAACATTTTATATTTTGTTTTAATATATTAGTTTTCTCTTTGGACTTGGAAGTAAGAATAAAACAGTTTTTAAATTTGATTTTGGAAGACTTTCGGTAAGAGACTGGTTCTTCTTCCTCGGTGTTGGTCTAACATGGAGCTGAATCTGTGGAGCTCTCGATTTAATTTATTTTTAAAGTGAAGTAATGGTTGTAAAGTAAAGTGTGAGTAGCAAATGGAAAGCTAAGTGTATATGCAAGAGCTAGACTGTTTATTTTTTTAAGAATTGTGGACGAGTTAGCATTAATAAAGTTAAAAATATTTCTGAAATTGGTGTTGTTTCAGCATGGACTTATTCATGTGTGAGGTCAAGCCAACTCTTCAACTTTAAACATGTATTTTCTTTTCTTTTATCAAGAATCAAAATTCATGTAAAAACTTTCCGAAAGACTATCTAATTCAGAGGATTAATTAACATTTTATTTTATGTATAAATATTAATTTTGTTGATATTATTTCTCTTTTTGTTTGTCTCAACATTACCATTTTGTTTTGTCAAAATCAGAATTATAACTATCCGGAAATCCATTGGTAGGATTGGGATGTGGTAAAAAATGGAACAATAATAAATCCACAAAAGCTCCAATAATTGTCTATTTTATATATATTTTTTATTGTAGTCTATTTTATTTCAACAATCCATTTTTTTTTTTTTTACTATTTAGAATGTGGGGAATGCCAGGCCTCCACCGTTGTTAGGATTCCACGTTAAAGTGTAGGTCCTCCATTTAATCTCACAATCACCCTACCATTACACATTTGCGTAAGTGCGTATAACCCGAATGGGTAGTAAGACGCGGTGCTAATAATAATAATAATAATAATAATAATAATAATAATAATTTTACTATTTAAAATGTTCATGTTGTATTTTAAGTATTCCCCAGTGGTCTCGAGTATTGAGAGTCGTCATTCCACTGTCTGAATTAGCCGAGATAAATGTGTGTTTTTTTATTATTACTATTTTTCTCCTAGATCCTAGGAGTGGCGCCCAGCAAATATCACAATGTTTATACATCTTGATGTTAACGTTATGTAAACAAGATTCAGAATACACAGAAAATTATACTTTATAAAATACATTTTTTTATACTACAACAATAAGAATAAGAAAACATTTTACGCGAGCGCAAACAAGGCTAATATTTAAATAAAGTGTCCACCAAATGTATAAATTGTGGCAAAATTTTAAAAACTTGTCATGGTAGTTCTTATGGGTTGTTGTTGAGGCACATTTATCAACACCCAACGTTAGAACGAGATTCATTAGATTTTTACCGCGGTATATTTTTTAGTTTAAATAAATGTGAAAGCTAAAAATTTTAGTGATATTAAAAATTTGAAAAACAATCAAATGTAACCACCTTAACTAACTAGGAAGCGTGATAAAATGTCAAGGAGTTACAAAAGAATAACAGTATTTGTTTTATTTGTAATAAAACAATGGACAATACATAAATAGAATTACAAATGTAGTAATATTGTATAGTTTGTAAAGCTGAAGTTCGAAGTTAAACATAATATTTTATAAGTTATATATGATGACAGAAGGTCCCAAATAAGAAACATTAATATAAACATAACGTCGAATAAATATTAAAACTAACTAGAGTTTGAAGTTGAAGACTTCGATGTAAATATAGCTTCCCTAGGTATAAAGCGGAAGACATTAATACAAACATAGTTCCATCTTCAAAGCAAAAATATACTAAGGTATAACGTGAGCAGTTTTATGTAAACACATCGTCCCAAGAAAATTTACATTACTCTAAAGTAAAGAGTTTAATTCCAAACATGGCGTCCCTACAAACGCATATCAGTCACCCGACTACCTATGGCCATGATAAATGACGCGCCAATATACAAAGCTACAGGGCAACTAAAAGATAAGGAAATTAATACAACACCAAAACATTACAATATTAAATATATATATATATATATATATATGTATATATCCCAGAGCACATTTACGTAAATACCATAATATCTACCGAGCCCGCCAATAATGGCGTAATGTTCCAAAAGTAAGTAATTAGTTTATAAAATCCTGCCAGCCTCCCGATCTAACGACCTGACAAGAGCCGTGAGAAATACAATATGACAAAAAAGGGACGTCTTACAACCCCAAACAAGCTAGCTTTTATCTTACTCTAAACAAAGTTAGAGTTAAGATTAGGCACCCCATCTAGGTATGGCACCCAAAGAGATAGACTACTACCAAAACCTATACAAATTTACAATGGCCTTCTCCCTTTGTACCGCTTAAGGCGACAAAGGTAACCATAGTTACGTACAACAAGTCAAGTTCCCAATGTAATAAAGCATAAAGAATGCAGTCAAGGCTGGCCTCCCAGAAAAATAATCATCTGCACAAGTTGCAAACGATATAACATAGGCAGTAAGAGCACGACTCTAAATTTGCCGACTGGCGACGAGAAAACAATGTTCGCCCATGATCATAGATTTGGTTCCCCAAACAATCCAGCCATAATAAATCGTGACTAGAGATATATTCCACGGCCACAGCCCAAAGAAACCCATCCTAAAATTAAAGATCAAATTTAATCCGCCAAAACCAATAATTTAGAAAAGATTTCCCCATTCTAAGCGGAAACAGAATTTAGAATGATGCAAATAAGTCTAAGCTTAATCCAGCGCTCTAACCTTAGTAAGTCAGTGATGCAATGAGTAACCATGTAAAAGATACATCGCAATATATAGTCGACACAAATACCAGACATGCCCACAGAATGAGGGAAAGAGGGAGGGAGAAAATGGAGTAGAAGAAGGGAGACAAGCAGCGCTTAGGAGGGATAGCGGTGACTCTAGGAGCTGCAAGAAAATCCGAGTACCATCCAGGCGGCTGAACCGGAAACTACACTGGTCAAGCTGTTGTCTCACTTTATTTAGGGGCGGGGCTTCTATCACGAGCGGATCGTTGGGCTGTATCTACATTTAGTTCGTGGGATTGAGTTGTAGGGAGAGGATGTTGCGGCACGTGTGCTCCAGTGTTTATGTTCAGCAAGGCATATGGTTAGTGTACTCCCATTATATTGAGTTAGTTGTTCTTCTTTTTGTAACATCGTTATAAAAAAACTTTGACTCAAAAATAAGTTTTGAAATATTTCCTGCCCAAAAATTTCCCGAGGTCAAAATGTCACTCCTGCATGGGCTTGATTTTGTATTTAAATTTTAATTAGTATCAATTTTTTTAAACTAAATATGCCATTCATAGGAGTTTTGTGTGATTCGTAATAATTTTCACATGTACATTATACTTATAAGGGTGGAGAATTAAAATTGATATATTTTGCAATAATATAATTTGTGTTCTACTCACATTAAATGGATGATCCCGGATTCTATTACCATGCTTTCACTAAATGTTCTGCAAGTATGGTGGAGTAGAAGGCGTAACAGTTTCAACAGACATCTAACCCCTTGAAATCAACATTGAAGAAAGACATGTATATCGCTGGTCCCATGCTGCGAGCTACGGACACCCCCCC
>CABFVX010006984.1:20774-34960 GCA_902151425.1 Timema shepardi
GTCCGATGCCACGAGCTACGAACACTACTCCCCTAGTGGACTGCCTTGGCACCTTCTTTCTCCACTGCTCCAACCCCCCTTCACCCCTTGCCCTCCCTTTTTCCCTTGTTTACATGCCCAATTTGCTAGTCAGGAAAAGAATATATAATGGGTGATACCTAGGTTCACAAATTATAGTTCATCTTTGGATATTCTCAAAGGAGGAACCTCTGCTCCAAAACCTGAAGAAGATACTTCTGACTTTGATGATCGGGACGTGGGTGTCCCTGTCTAGACACCAAGATAATCTTCTTTATTGATCCAAGTATTCATTAAATTTCCAAGTCCTTTAGACTTTTTGAGATATTCCTTAAGACAATGTTCACTTTTCTATGTACTGCGGACTTAGTTTAATGTGTTAGAATGACAACTATGTTTCCAAGTCCTTCAGACTTGTTAAGTTAGTCCTTATGACTATGTTTACTTTTTTATGTCCTTCGGACTTAGTTGAATTTGTCGTAATGACAATTATGTTTCCAAGTCCTTCAGACTTGTTGAGATAGTCCTTAAGACAATGTTCACTTCTCTATGTCCTTCGGACTTAGTTTAATTTCTCGGAATGACAATTATGTTTCCAAGTCCTTCAGATTTGTTTAGTTAGTTTATATGACTATGTTTTATTATGAGCTTACTTTAAGCTTCCTCTTCTACATGAGTTCTATTTCGTTTTAAGTCCTCATGACTTCACTATATGCCATTGCGCCGTGAGCGTCATGTTCACGTGTTCAAATTGTGTATGACCACACACAGGATTGGGTTGCATAATTGATTTCACCAAAAAAACAAATAACATGTGATCATCACAATTACAAATTCACAATGAACTCAAATTAGTGAATTACACAAATATTAAAAATTCAGGGTTTGTCAAGAAAACATACAAAATGTCAAATTAATTTTTAATTGTTTCTATTTTCATACTGTTTTGGGCCTATAACATTTGCGGGCATACGCAGAACAACTTACCTATATACGTACCATCGAAATAGTATGTAGTTGTTGAATACTATTTCGATGATACGTACAGTCAGTTGCATAGAAACCTCACCCCCTCTTATACCTGAGGTTGTAACGTTATAAAAAAACGGTATGATAAAATCAATAAAGTTTGTTTTGTTTTTATATTAATGTGAGTTGATGAACAATGTTTTTCCTAAATCCCTGAGGTGTATAAATGAACAAACTTAATGGTTTGCCAACACAAGAACAGGCAACATATATTTGGCCATGTGAGAAGCATTGATTTTATAGATACAACCCACAAATAGACATTGTTTGGCCTTGTGACTTATTAATAGTCATTGCGAATGCCAAGCGAATTGGAAATTGCAAGCGTCTGAATGGAATGGGCGAGCCTGAAGGGATCATTGGGATCCGTGGCAGGAGAACAACCTCACCTTGAAACTTGCTCTTCAAAATTGTAGCTTCAAGAACATTAGCCATAAATTTTTTTATGACCAATCGCGTGCCATTGCATATCTTAGGTGCATTTAAATTCCGAAGCAAAATGTTTGGTGAGCATATTTTTAATCGCAAGCTATGTGGTGGCATTCCCGGTAAACTCAGTGAATTCAAGAATTATAGAGGATAGTTGACTGCTTCGTCAGGATTGACAACAGTGTCGATCGATTTAAACGACATCTCATTCCCATGCAATGACTGTTGTATTTTGAAATTAATAGCGTTAACATAGCTATGTTTTGCGGCTAAAATAGCTCGTTCACGAAGCCACGCATGATTAATGTAATTAGCGTGCAAATCTGGGAATATGTTTTCAATCAAAGCTTCTTTCGTGGCTACCATGTTGCAAAAATTGTCTGGCAATTTGATGCATTGTGTATTTCCATGCAATAGAATTTTTCAATTGCCAATGTTGAGAAATTGCTCGGAGAATGACAGTGCCACTGGATCTTTTAGCAGTTGAACACGTATATTTATGTTAAGGCGTAATGTATTGACATTTTACCATAGGTATGATTGTTTCATACATTCGTTAGCTTCATACACATAAGTAGCAAGTAGAATGACGGGCAATGTCTGTCTAAAATCAACAAATAGCAGTAGTAGAGTGCCACCAAAACGTCTGGTATTATCGTTGAGATATTTCATCGTTCTATTGAGAGCTTCAAGTGAATGATTGTTGGCCATAGTGCATTCATTCAAGATAATAAATTTGCATTTTGCAAAACTTTAGTCATGCCGGAATGCTTCCTTATGTTCCACATTGTGTCTGGATTTGTGTGAACGTTCAATGGCAACTTGAGTGCTGAATGTGCAGTCTGTCCGTTGAGCAAAGTAGCTGCAATGCGTGATGAAGCAATTGCCAACGCAATATGATTTTGTGCTCGAATGCGTGCTAGTATCTGTGAGATGAGAAATGTTTTGCCAGTGCCACATGGTGCGTCCAAAAAAAATAATCGGCCTTGTTGTGCTGCAATTGACCAATTAATTCGATCGTATATGTTATTTTGCTAAGCAGTGAGAAGTTTCTCATTATTTGCAACGAAAGTAGTCAAAGAGAACACTTTGAACTTTTGTTCGCGCTGAGCATCGTTGTTAATTATGTCTGTTGCTGGGCGGTTAGGTGATGGCATACCGAAGTGAATGAGTGGCATATTAGAAATGAGAATGCAAATATCCTCAATTTTTATTAACGACTCGTTATATATTTCCGGCGAAAATGCGATATTGGGATCTTGATCAGCGCTCCAAATGCGATGCAGAATGTCATCGTCACTCATGGAATCTTTATACTTATCACAGAGAACAGAAGCTTGCGACGGAAAACATGTCGTCAATAATATGGCGAATAACTGGTGAATTTGATAAGGAGAGGAACTCAGTACTGCATCTGCAAGTGTGAGATCCCAATGGTTGTTATCTTCCAGCAAATTCAATTCGCGACACGCATCGTGGTACATGTCGTACAAAATACCATTGACTGTTCGCAAGTATTGAAAGTATGTAGGTCTAAGAACGTTAACCAACAACTAACGCAAGAAGAAGCATTCGCGTTGTTTTGGATGGACAGTGTATAATCGGCCTAATGTATTTCCCATAAATATGCCATCGTATCCTTGGACTGAAACGCTTCACTTTAGTGGGTCCAACTTTTTTTACTGTATGTCCCACGTGAAAAATCGTGGAACATCAGTATAAATTAATTGATTTGCGAATCGACCGAAAATACCTGGTTGGTTGCATAGTTCGAAAAGCTCAGTTAGTGAGGTGTTTGGGGCAGTTAATGCTCGTTGTAGAGCAGTCTCTTCTTTGAAATAAGCACGCTGTCCATTTTAAAGGTGCACGGCCAAATTTATAACAGCAGGGTCTCTTTCGTGTATAGGAAAATTCAAAATGAGCCAAACTGCTTCATTGCTGCTAATGTATCGGCCCATTTGATATTGTGTTATTTCATCTTTATCATTTACATTTTGAACAGAAAATAGAGCCATATCGCTGCTCTTATGAACGTATTTGCAAATGTATTTTATGGACTTCATCGAACTGCATAACTCAACGTTTATGTGAGCTTTGTAGGTTTTGCACAGCAATGGCAAATACGGAACCATTCAGCGATTGTCAATGCCAACCATTCCCCCGTTTGACATGCGCAATTGAAATGATTGGCCACCATTATCTGTGTCTCTACGACGATACAATGGATAAACGTCGATATTAGTGACAGTATCGTTTATACACGCTTTTGGGAAACGTTTCGTACATTTTACATTGTCCCTGCACGGCGCCGTCATGTTTAGAGCACCGCATGGACCATGGATCATGTTAGCGGTAGCAATGTCAAACAACTCTTTATCGATATTCCTATCCGGAATTTCTGCTGAAATAATTTTTATTAATTTCTTCTGACCTTACTTTGTCGATGAACCCAATCAAAATATTTTCAAGTGGCAAACCTCGTTTTTGCCATTCAACAGAATACAGCTAGCAACGTGTTTCGCCGAATACAGAGTGATTTGTAATCAAGTTCATCAACGATTTTAATTTTTGTTTGAAGACACGTGCAGTGATATCATGGTGATGCATTGCTGTTTGACCTGGCAATAACAAAATTTAATTTCATCCCAGTTAGTATTGCACGTAAATGTAATGAACATATCTGGTCGGCTATACGCGCGCACGAAAGTCATGGCATCTTGAATGTATTCTTGAATATGACGTGAACTACCAATATATGATGATGGCATAATATAAGCGGTACAAATGTCGTTGATATTAGTGGTTCCATCTACGTTGCCAACGTCACCGAAAATAGCATCACGCAAATGAATGTACTCCTCAGAACGCAGCTTCACTTGATTATACTTGATGTACCGTAATCATTTGCTTTCAATTTTCGCGTACATATCAACGATATATTGATGAAACATCTTGCGGCATCGGAGAATGTTGTTGTCTTCATTGGCAAGAATCATCAACCGATTTGTGTAGAAGTTCATCACGCTCACTTTATTCTTGGTGTCTGCACCTACAAAGTAAAAATATAAATAAGATAAAACTAAATTAATCTTAGAGAAAAAGTAAATAATATGTAGATTTTACCTGTCGATGGATTTCTTTGTTTGATGTTAAAATGATATCCATCTTCTCCTTCCCAAAATATCAAGGGATATTGTAAAGCGTCATAAGAACTTTGACTGTCTTGAATTGTGTGCACCGTGTTATCTCTGCGTTGGATCCGTATATATCGACGTTCATATGCATCGCCAACCATAACAACTGCAACTGTATTAACGGTTGGTGCATTGTATCGACCCGTGTGCTCTCCATATCGTACTCTGTCTGCTTTGATGACGATCATGTAGTATGTTTGAAACAGTATAAAACAACTGAACCAATAAATTGTGATTTCTCAAAAACAGTTCCAAAGTCGCCAGAATTTCTCGCTCCTCCATCTGCTTGATGGGGTTACACTGGCAGCGTGCGTTTATTTGTTGCTCCTCGTCGCCCAAGAAGTAGATTTGCAAGAATTTTGGATCGGCATCAAGCATTGAGATTAAAGAACCTATTTGATTATATATCTGGCCCTGAATCTTAAACGTTGATTCGAAATTGCGACCATCCTCATTCTGAACGATTTTTATTGATTCAAATAATGTCATTTAGAAGCAAGAATTTAATCTGCAAATTTTACGCAGAAACAATTTTGATTGAGTTGTGGCTCCAGCCAATAGTGTTTTCAATGGTTCTGGTGGCGAATTCAATGGTGGACGTACAACTTTTCCACGCGCGCAGCAGAAACCGGCCGATTCACCTTTGTATTTGAATGCATGGCTGTGTTGGCATTCTTTGTCCATAGCGCCGTTGACAATTTGTGAATGTGACGAATAGTCGATGTCCGACTCATATTCGAACGCAAGACGGAGAAGTGACGCACGTGTCAATGCGTGATGTACTTGCAGGCGCTGATGTTCATGTGCTCTGTGTGCGTCGGTGGCTCGTTGATGCATCAGCTTGAAAGCGTTCGTTGCGTTGCTGTTGACTTTCATTTGCACGTGTGTTTACAGCTTGGACTCTTAAATTTGCACTGTCCGTCAATTGATCTTCCGATCGATTTAACCGACGGGTGTGAACTATTTGTGAATTCTGTGTACGTCAACCAATATTTCCTCTTCGTCCAAGAAGACGTGGCATTGTTCTTTAATAAACCTACAACACCTAAATATAAGTAACTTATATTTTAATTTTATGGATTACATGTTTTTTATTTTCGATGTGATGTTTAACACTCCGTAAATTTTATAGAATCATCGACACAAATAAGCACTTAAAATAAAAATTTGCAGGTTAGACTGATTGTCATTGAATATGCATTTATGAAAGATCAGGTAAGATATTCACTTCAACACAGTACCTTACACATTTGCCCACTGTATGTATTTGAGTACACTTGATTAAAAATACACTCAATATTCACGCAATTGTGATACATGGATTATCGAAACACATCGTACAGAAATTGAAATGTCAAAACAACGCCAAGGCATGACGCAAGAGACTTGCACTTGTGTTGATGCGTACGTCAAATACTACATAATTTGACATCAACACCACCTATGGTACACAAATATAACTATTAATTATTCTTATTTTATTTTTTTTAGCACCACGTCTTACTAGCGGTTCGGGTTATACGCTTTAAGTACTAATTACTCTAATGGATTAAGACTTGGGAAGGTTGAATTAGAGGAAGTGAACCCGCATTTGCGTGGAGGAAGAGTGGAAAACCATTTAGGACACCCCCCCCCCCAGTTCGCCCGACCGAGACTCGAACCTCGATCTCCCCATCCTCAGCAGTCGAGCTTAAACACGACAAGCGCGTTTGCCAACTACGCCACCGAGGCGGGTTATGAATTATTAAACTTATGGATGGTTTTGATTCACAATTGGACCCGGTAGGTGGCGCTGTAATCGGGTTCTAGGAATTTTATTTTTATTTTTTGTGGGGGATTTTTTTAAAGATTTTTTTCATATCAAAATTCACCCCACCACCCCCCAATATTGTTAATAATGCATATAATATGAATAATTGACCGTTAAAAAAATCACTTAGTATGTTTGTAAGAGATTGATTAAGCCTTTAGGTAGGTTGCCCCACCTCTCGGGTTGTTGGATAATATTCATATCTTAATTTACTTTTAATATAACTAGGTGTATAGACAGGAGCATAATCCTACTAGGTGATATGGATAAGGTATGAGATGTAATACAAATAGATTTTATAATATACGTGCTTGCCAACTTTCATTTCTTATTATTCATTGTTCACTTCATTTTAACATTTGGCGCGTTTATAGATTAGTCCAGATAAATTATTATGTTTATTCTTTATATTTGATTGAGCGTGTAATACTCTAAAATTCTATTTTTAATTTTTTGTACATAAATTCTTTTATTTTATTTATTAAGTTATTTTTGAACATTACCCGCAATCTAATAACGCAATATCGTTAACGTTTGGATTATGAAAGTAAAACGGCCTCTACGTCAATGTCATATTCAATACTGTTGTTATTCTTTGGCTTCAAGCATACCCTTAAACTCAAACTAACGTGTATAATTAAATATTTCTTTTTACTGATTGTTAAACATCTAGGTTCAGATACTTGGGCTTGGGCACATTTGAGTGTAGATCAAATTAAGGTCCCTGGTGCTTCATTTTATTATTTCGTTTGTTATTGAAACACCTTCTTACTTGAGAAGGGGTTGAAGACTATCGATTATTTTGTAGAGATATCTCTTGACCTAATTGTGAGACTGAAGAGATATTATTATGAGGGTTATTATTGGTAATTTTGGGACTAAGTTTTCTTTAACGAGGATTTTTTGACAGTTTAAAAAAAAGAAAACATAGACAACTTTCCCCTGTTGTTAAAGTGTTTATTCTGGGTAATGCCTATTGGCCGTACGATGGTTCGGTTTTGTAAGATCTTAGTGTAAATTGGGAATATGTATAGATATATAAGGAATAATTAGGGAATTTTCAAGGACTCATGTTGTATGTTATGAAGGTAGATATGAATTTCATTATGGATATTTTGGTTTGACGAAGATCGCGTATCTTTACAAAATTGTGAGGTGCGAAAATAATTGATTTGGGTATAATTGTTCTCTTCTAATGTAATTGTTTTGAGCTAAAGCCGTATTTAGCTTAGATCTTTTTTTTTTGCTTTAAGCATTCTAATTCATAATGAAAATCTTTTCTCCAACCCTACAGCTATCTTAATAGTTTTCAAGAACTTTATATATTGTTCAAACTTATTCAAATGATAATGCTTATAATTATATATTTAATTATGATACTTTTAAATAAATATCAACAAAACTACTCCCAAGTCTTTTCATTGCTAAAAATAGAAATAATATCCTTAGGTTTTGTGTTTTTTGGTATATCTTTAAGTTGGATACATATTTATATGTTTAATTTTCCTTTAGGGCAACCACAATTATAATTTTCCCGCAACTGGTGTGAGTTGCGTGCTCTGGGTTTTGAAGTTCATTCTCAGATATTAAAAAAACAAGAACTCCAGTCGCTCACTCCTATTGCCTTTGTTTATTTGTAATTTGGCCCTCCTATTATGTTGCAATGTTGCTAAGGACGGTTCATTTGTTAGTGAGCCTTAATATAATACACAATGTCAGAATATTCTAAAGCATTACTCTAGCAATATATTGGACTGCCAATAACAAGCAGATTGAGGTTCTAATCTTGGATGAGTGTACTGAGGGTGGTTTTTCCCTAAATAGTTTTCTATAATTGAATGAAAATGTGGGTACAATTCTTTTAAAATTAAACCACTAACATTCCTAGTATATAAGTTTAATTAACAGACGTATAACCAAAATATGTACTAAGACATATTGTTAGAAAAAACCAACAAATGCAGTTTCGAAACTCGATTGCAGTAAATTAGATTGCAAGTAATCTACCTTAAATAACTTAAACTGAAATAAATTAACCTAAATATTATCCATTTAGCTAAATTTGAGAGAAGGTACAGGAAAATGGGATGGAAACACAATATGACTTTAACAGTGAAAAGAGCAGAGTTCACATTTTACATTGCTACCACTGGACATAGAGACAATGGCTGCCTCTTGAAGAAAATCGACTGCCCAATCCCCTGACCAAGGTTTCATTTTATTGAAACTCATCAGGAGTGTGAAAAGTGCAACACAACTTCCTAAAAGATGAAAACTAATTAACACAAAAATGTCGAAAAAATGAATTGATAACTATTGGGGGACACTCAGATGGTAATGTGTAAAAGGAATGAACAAACACAGAAAATGGACATTGGATCAGATTTAAAATAGAACACATTTAGGAAATGGAAGTTTTTTTAGACCTATTATTTGCTTAAAATAAGCTATTTAATCAATATTATTCCACAATTTTGTTTTATAAATGATATGAGAATATTAAATTAGTTTTCACAAGAGGTATACAAAAAATTTCTATTTAGGTGGATCTGATAGCTCGATTAGACTCTACAGGAATAGCTACCAATAAACCCTTAGAGTATTATGAGTAATATTCTCACATGAGAATTAATAAAAATTTAACATTTTTATATAATAATAAACTTGTGGATTAAAAAAAGAACAGAAATTTTAAATGTCAAGTTAAAGCGTTTATTAATATTGTTTTATAAAAAGATTTGGGTGATATGTCAAAAAAAGTCAATTAAACCTGTGCCTAATATAATCCTCACGTACATGATGCCCAATATTGTTATTGCCAGGCAGCGGAGTCAAGGGACCATGTTCATCTTCTATCCAGGGCATTTCATCACCTGGGAATGCTTCGTACTCATTTATGCTGATATTGTGCAAAACTGCCGTTGCGATGACGGTAGCAACAGTATTGTGGGGCTTGGTCTCTAGTTTATCTGCGAGACATCTGAAGCGCCGTTTCCATAACCCGAAAAGCCGCTCCACAGGATTGCGGGTGGCTATGTGTGCAGCATTAAAACGCTGCTCCGCTTCTGTCCGAGCATTAAAGAACGGTGTTAAAAGATTTGGTAGGCATGGGTAGCCACTTTCTCCCAGAAGAATCCCTTCGACACGCCCTTGCTCGAACCTAGACTTTAGACAAGATGCCCCAAATATTGATGCATCATGAAATGACCCCGGTCTCCTGGCGGCGATATTCACTATCTTAAGGTGGGCCCCACAAGCTACCTGCACATAACAGAATCATTAATGGTAAATATGTATTTTTATTAATAACGAATCGCTTTGTTTATGAACTATAATAAGTGGAATTTTTTATATCTAACAAGAATAAAGAAAATACCCATATCTTATAATATTTATTTAGTAAATTGGTTTAGTAGTGAGAAATTTACTTTAAGAAAATACTGAACCCAATTTGATATTTGGCCTATCAACTGGGGAAACGGTGACCTGGCGGTCTAGGGGTAAGGTGTCAGACTTCTGTGCTGGCGGCCGGGGTTCAATCCTCGGTCCCGGCACAGATTTGTCTGATTACCAAACCCTTCCTTCACCTCTGACAAGACATCTTGTGAATGTGGGGAATGCCAGGCCTCCACCGTGGTTCGGATTCCACGTTAAACTGTAGGTCCTTCATTTCATCTCACAATCACCCTACCATTACACATTAGCGTAAGTGCGTACAACCCGAACGGGTAGTAAGACGCGGTGCTAATAATAATAACTTGGGAAAAAAATTAGTTTAATAAATTTGCTATAAATTCTCTTTGTAGCAATGTACCTTGTGAAGGGGTGGAGTTTTAGGATATAAAAGGAGACTTCTAATAGGACACCTGAAGGATTATATTCGACCAAGCCAATGAACTCGTAAGATAGAACAAACACATAATCATAATGAGCCAGTATGTTATTACTCCAATGATTAACTAATTTTTATCAAATACATTTTTAAAATTTAAAAAAAATTATTAGGGACTAAAAATTATAATTTATTTTACCAAATTGATGTCTAGCGTAAGCCTTGGATGAAATACATTCCTAAAGATCATGTTAAATATGCATACAAGTTTTTTTAAACATTGGTATTATTTTTTACGAACCATACTGTTATAGGGGGTAACATTTTATTTAGAAAGTGTTAAGAGTTGGCCTACATTATCAGATAAAGCATATTTTATCCATGCACAAATATGGGGTATAATGTCCCAATTTACCCCAAGGGCGAGGTAGCTTGGAACACTTACTTTCAATTTTTCATTTGACTTTGGATTTCTCGGTCGGGTGAACTGGGGGTGGTTTTTCCTAAATGGTTTTCCAATCTCCCTCCACGCAAATGCGGGTTCACTTCCTCTAATTCAACATTCCCAATTCCTAATCCATTAGCATAATTAGTACTTAAAACGTATAACCCGAACGGGTAGTAAGACGAGGTGCTAAACTATTATTATTAACCTCGGATTAGTGTAATCATTCTTAGTTAGTTACACTATATTACTGGCCATTTACTCTATCCATGGTAAAACAATCAACTCGTAGCTAAAATAAGTGGGTGTGCTGCTCCAGAAAATGTTTAGCCTTTGTTTTAAATTTTTGTAAAAGGAAAAAAAAATCTAGAAAAAGAAAATTGATCCAGGAAATTGGGAAAATCTTAACAAAAAAACATTTTTTAGCTACTTTAACTTAAATTGTTACAGTTCAAGCTTGATTTCTTCATTTAAAAATGAAATCCATTCTTCTTGTTTTAATTTGCGCAAAAGTTCGATAATTTTCTACTTGATCTCTGGATGATAACTGAGGAAATTTTTCCCCATTTAAAGTACTGTTAAATAAAAGAAATGAATAAATTGAATCAAATAGAATAGCTAAAAGCAGAATAATAATCTAATGCTACACTCTTTTACACTTTATCACATTCAAAAATATGGTCCACAGTTTTTAAGCCCAACACACGCTGAGTAAAAAAAAAACTTCTTTCCACTATCATGCCAGAGCTGCTAGAGCAACAGTGTTCTCTATACCTGGCAGTCCCGGATTCCTCCCCACCCCACTCCTATGTGTGCATGCGCACAACAGTCAAACACAGTCACTGGCATTGTGAAGCGCACAGTTCCATACTTTTTTTTTTCTTTTTAATAAACCGGGGGGTAGCTACTGAAGTACTGACTTTAAGCTCAAGGAATATATATTGTACTAAAAAAACAAAGAAAAAAGGACTCATTATATTAAATGTTATCGATAATATCAAGTAGAAATAGGGGGTGCTGAAGTTCCGCGGTGCCTATACACGAGCCGCCACTGAATAAAAGTATAACTTCTTTTAACTTTTAATTAAAGCGTGAAATAATAATTCAGTCTAATGAAATGAGTGTCCTGACGTTCATTTTGTATTAATCTTCAGTGAATCACGGGAAATGAAACGTGATAACAATACTTAACATTCACAAAGCTTTATGGAAGACAGCTTAAGTCCTTTCTAAATAAATATTGTTAAAAATTATAATATAACGTTTGAGAACATTAAACATATTAATATATATTTAAAATCCACTCCAATAATTGAGAAAAACTGAATAAATTACACTTAAAAAATTATTAAAATATTTTAAAAATTATTTACGTTTTGGAACTATTGTATTAACACTGGCAAAATTCAATTTGTTTTAAGTTCTTGGAATTTTAGCTAACTTTCAATTTAGCACCACAGATATCAAAGTCACTATCGGCAAAATGAATGGAACATATTCGAGCAAAACTCGTATTAATTGTGTTTTTCCTTTTACATTTGATCTCCCATGCACGACAAATTTAAGAGAAGAGTAAATATATATTATTACCCTTGCAGTTTAGTTGATTATTTATACAGAATGCAACAGCAAATTTAGGCATTTTGTATGTTTGTTTAAAAACACATGGCATTAAAACTGAAGAACGTGTGCAAATAAATTAACAAAAAGCCTAAAGGTCTGATTGTTCAGCAATAATTTGTATCCCATATATTATATAAATGAAAAACTATTATAAAATAATAAACAGCTTGATAAGAACAATACAACTACATAGTTAGCATCCATACATATCTTTGGTATCATAGTTACTACTATTGAATCATTAACTAGAACATCCCTGCTGTAGTTTATATTAGCATATTAAAACAGATGCTTGAATGGTAAGCATAATAAAGTAACCAACTATACATGAAAAAACCACTACCAGGCAAACACAAATAAATAAATAATCATAAAGATAAATAAAAGGACCATCCGATATCCTACCAACTGCTGTGTACTGGATGACGTATTATCGTGGCTGACGTAAGCAATGACATCAACAAATTCTTCCAAATGGCGCTGCCTATCTATTCTCTCTACATTAGTCGGACCGTCATTCGTAGCAAACCGACACCCTCGAAACAACACACACCCCACCCTTATAAATTTTATAGGATGCATATTTGTGATTTGAAGCAAGGTGTGGACTGTTGACCCCGGAGACGTCTATTGGGACGGCCCTAAATCTAAGACTCTTTTTTTTACTAAGCCTAGTCTCCTAGCTACGCAAATATGTTTAAAAATCAATTAAAAATGAGTTAATGTTACATTTCCACAAAATATGTTTTATTAATAAGATTCAAAATACAGAGGTAATAAGGAAAAACACAAATGTTGGAATCTTTCGACTTCATTTTGAAGTGAATCATATTTTGAAATTACTCATCGTTGATTAAATATGGTTGGATATCTGAACGTCTGCACGGCAACTTCTCGCCTGCCAAGGCGTCCCCCTTAATATGTATTCCAAGTATATCATAAATGTTTTCTAAAAAAAGAAGTTATATTTTCTGTTCTTCTAATGATTGGCTGACTGTCTGCTTGGTCCTTGCTGTATCAGAGTTTCTTTCGGAGTGTTTTATTGGGCATTGTATCTTTCTTATTCGTTGGCACGGTCGTGTAATTAAGGATACGGATTGTGTCGGCTTGATTAAAACTGCTAGGTACCATTAAGGAGTCAAGGACTATGCAGATACGAAACTTACGGACTATGTGGACGAGACTTAAAACTATATCCCAAAGAACTAGCGTTTTTACAAACACCCAATAACTATACTGTATTCCGACAACATTTCACCTTTTTTCTTAGCAAATCCACCTCTTGAAAATGAGATACAGTTACATTTTTATCTTGATTGAATACATTTTAGATATGCAAATGAAATTATAATCAATGTAGTTCACGCAAGAATATATCTGAACTAAATCGAGTGCAACCACCCGAAGTCCGTTAGATTAATCCATAAGTATAAAAGCCTAAATTAATATTTAAAATAATTATTATAATGGAAAACTATCTTTAAAAACCTACCTACCTACAAAAATCAGTTCTCTTTCACACCATATAAATAAAACTATCCCTTCTCGTCCTTGTTCTCGAGATATAAGACCTTAAATAAGGAAATTAGTATTATCTTCTAAAATATCCTTATATTTAAGGTGCTCCAGCGTCTTGTCCAGAATTTTTGTCACGTCCACAAAGAGTGGGTTTTATACAAAAAAACAGTTCTCTTTCACACCATATAAATAAAAGTATACCTTTCGCTTTTTACTAAACAACTCATATTTTGGGTATTAATAGGACAAACAGACAGATGGCATTGCAAAGATCACTTTTTAAGGTTG
>CABFVX010006985.1:0-34957 GCA_902151425.1 Timema shepardi
CTGTGAGATACTGACCTAGCTAGGTCCTCAAATAATGGCACTAGACAATCTGCTTGGAGCCATACAAAATAGTAACACAGAAAATGTGGTGGTAACAAGAATGCTGTGAGATACTGACCTAGCTAGGTCCTCAATAATGGCACTAGACAACCTGCTTGGAGCCATACAAAATAGTAACACAGAAAATGGGTTGGTAACAAGAATGCTGTGAGATACTGACCTAGCTAGGTCCTCAAATAATGGCACTAGACAACCTGCTTGGAGCCATACAACATTTGAACACATGAGCGGGGCTAACTAAACAAGTCTGAACAACTTGGAATCCTAATGAACACTTGGATCAATAAAGAAGATTCCCTCGGCGTCGAGGCGGTGACACCTACGTCCCAACCATCGGGGTCAGTAGTATCTCCTTCAGGTTCTGGAGCAGAGGTTCCTCCGTCGAGGATATCCAATGATGAAGTACAATTTGTGAACCTAGGGATAGCCTATTATAAACTCTTTTTCTGACAAGCAAATTGGGCACGTAAACAAGGAAAAAAGAGATGGCAAGGGGTGGGGGGTTGGGGGCAGTGGAGAAAGAAGGTGTCCAGGCAGTCCGCTAGGGGAGTGGTGTCCGTAGCCAGCGATATGCAGGTCTTTGTTCAATGCTGAGTTGAAAGGGTTAGTTGTCCGTTAAACTGTCACGTCTTCTACTCCGTCATACTGGCAGAACAGTTGGTGAAAGAACAGTAATCAAATCTGGGAACATCCATGTAATGTCAGTAGAACACAAATTATATTATTGCAGAATATATACATTTTAATTCTCTTCTTCAGATTCCTATATATTATTTTAGCATTTGGTTCAGATTACAGTTTGTAGATGTCATTTGAATTAAGTGGCATGTTACAAATTTAGATGTGTCTCCTTCATAAGGATAGTGACATAATAATAATAATAATAATAATTTGCAACCTGTGTGTTGATATTATTTGAAAACAAAATAAACATCGTCGGCAAAAATGAATGTTTTACTAACTATCCTATACTGTCTCAGTGATAACATTGTGTATATTGTGAACAAGTTGGAAGTGTTGTGTTGTTGTGTTGGCAGAGGTGCAGGAGGGCGTGAAGCTGACACTAGAAGGTGCGCAGGCCTCCTTCATCTCATACGATCGTCTTGTCATGTCCCTGAAGAGCGGGGAACTGTTTGTCCTCACGTTGTATGCCGACAGCATGAGAAGTATTCGTAGCTTCCACTTTGAGAAGGCTGCAGCAAGTGTCCTTACTACCTGCGTGAGTCATTTATAATATCGCATTATAGTAGTGGCAATGTTTAAACTTATTTTGCAAATTTTATATTTAAATAGCTTTAATATTAATAATAAGATATAAGTATTTAAAATAATTTTTTAAAAGAAGAATTAAAATAATATAATTTGACTAATACTTTTGTTTGGTATAGAAAGTCATATCCCTCTGAACATTGTGATATTAAAACATATGTGTTACAGAACATATATGTGTTTCTCTAGTTTTTTATTTTAAGAATGAACCTCCTCTTTTATTAGCTCATTTTACCATTAGACTGGGCAACTTTCTGGCTTCTTGTAGCGATTATGCTTTTAAACTCAGGTTTGAACTGTACAAATAGATAGGTCCAGCGAAACTGAGCTTGTTGTATGAAGCCATCTCAATGCTATATTGTCTCAGATCTTGGATTGAGTGTGGCAATATGTGGTGTAATATCAGGAAAGACAACCAGTCACAAGATTATAATCTGTGTTATTAAAATATTCAAGTCCTGCAATGTTTTCTTGGAAAGAAGGTACATAAAACACATACAAGGAAACAAATACAATGAAGATAAGATATCAGTTCACACTTTACACTGCTGCCACTGGACAGAGAGGCAATGGTGGCCTCTGGAAGAAAATTGGTCGCTACCGCCTCCTCGATGAATTCTGATAGTTGGAGTATCTTTGAGAGGCAGGAAACATTGTAAATTCATCTCATGACTACAGGAAGTAATGTGATTAGCTCTTGTATTAGTCTTAAGTTGGTATTTTGGTCATCTCTTGTTCAACTGGCTTACAGAAAACATTGTGATGTGTTCCAGATGTGTGTATGTGAAGAGAACTACTTGTTCCTTGGCTCTCGACTAGGGAACTCTCTCTTACTCCGGTTCATCGAGAAAGAGCAGAGCTTGTTACCTGTTGTAGAAGAGAAAGCCGCGCCTAAACCGGACCATCCTTCTAAGAAGAAGAGACTAGACACCCTAGGTATAGTACTTATATTGCATCACGGCCTCTTTGTGTAACACTAACTAAACTATAACATGGGATTGAAGGGAAGAATATTTAGTTGTAATACAATATGGCTTAGTGTTTGATTCTCTACTTCCTTTAACATTGACGTGTTGAAACATATCGAGAGGCTCTTCCACGTGCTCAAGTTCATCTATATTGGTAAAATGAAGAGTTTGTCTGTCATGAGCGTTGCGTGATATCCACCACACACCGAGGGCTGGCGTAACTCATGTAGACAAACACATACACCTCAAAGCTGGGATTATACATCTTGACAAGATTTTTTGAAATTTATTAAAAACCGGGTTGGAACAAATAAATTGATGGTTTTTTAGCTGTTTGAATAAAGAGAAAGGCATTGCAAGGGGCTGCGGGGCTACCCCGAGAAACACCGGGTACTTCTGCCGGTACAAAATAATGCGTTGTGTGGGGACAAAATCTTGTTTCATGAGGGAAAAGGTTGGCGTATTAAATTAAAATACAACACAAACCATAATTATGTAATTTCCAGAGTATAGTCCCTTCTTCAGCAGACGAGAGTAAACACATACTGGAGTATGGCAGCATGGTTAGAGGTAGGTCATGGTCACTGTTCAAACTTGTGACCATGACCTACCTCTAGCCATGCTTCCATAGTCCAGTCTCTGTTTTACTTGTGAACTTGAGACCTCCAGTTTTCAGGTAAGTGTGTAGGAGTTGTCCTTCTCCTATTCTGAGCTTCGAGCTGAGCCCGTCGCTTAAGCTCGAAATCGAGATCGAGAATTTTGATGTCTCCTCATTTTCAAGCTTCCACTTGATGTACTTAATAATCTATTTTTAAAACACAATATTAAGCATATTCTCTTTAATTGAGATAATATCAGCATTTCCACTTATACATGATTTGTTTACTTAACAAATCGTTAAATATTAATTTCAATTTCACATTACTAATGTAATAGAACTTTAAAACCATTTTCGACCAGTAAATGTATTCAATATTGTCGTCCATTTTTAACTACACTTGATTGAAGTTGTTTACTTGTGTTGCCATGACAAAGCAATGAAAATAAAAATAGCTAAGAAGATCACTAAATAAATGAACAATTCTTTTTACTATTTTTACCTGGTCTCTTTCTAAAATAATAATGTATGTTAAATTTAAAATTTAATATCAAGAATATATTATTGTATTAAATGTTTTCAAACTTAAGATATTTAAAACTTGTATTAATTAATACTTTTAGCTACAAACTAGCTCTAGTTTAGTTACTAATTAGTAATAGAAATAAGTTGGTTTACCTGTTTAAAATCAATGTTGGTCTCATTTATTGCAACACATATTTTACCAAAGTTATCACACTTATATTAAAAAAGCACTTACTATTTCATATTGTTTGCTAGAAATATTATTTTTAATTTTGAAGTATCAGCATCAACTTTTATAAGTATTAAAAATTAAATTGAAGTAAATTTCTCAATAAAATAATGTCTAACAAGAGCCCATACAAAGTGATGTGCAATTGTGGACAGAGGAATGGAATTGGAACAGAAGATGTGATCAAGGACCATTACACTAAGGAATAATAAACGAAATACAAAAAACTTCGTATTTCTAATTGTTTATGATTCTTACGTTTTCTTATACAGTAAATTAGGAGAGTGAAGCATATTTTGGGGAAATATTAGCTTATTAAAACGTCAATTGTATTGACTTTTTACCAAGACAGTGTAGAAACACAGTGTACAATAATTTAAAGTGATAGTTAAAAAAGCCAACCTGAAAGGATAGTTAGGTCAGACCCAGATATAAACAAACACTCTTCTCTATTTCTTATAACACTTGTACACTTCCTTCAAACTTCATGCAATTATTGTTTTATTAACTTTTTTTATAATTGTTAGTGTAATTTTAATACCCTTAAAGACATTAGTGTTGAAACCATTTTATTTATTTTCTTGTTAGATTTTTATTTGAGTGCTGTTTTTTATAAATTCTTTTTTATAAGTGTTATTTCTAATTTAAAAACTGATATTTCCATTATTTAACTTCTTTTTTTTTCTAAATTATTTACTATTTATAAAAATGAGTGTCATTAATCTTTTAAGATCATATGTTTTAATATACTTCTAACATTTTAAAATAATGAATATACAATACTCGACTCGAATGAAAAAACCCAAGCTCGCAGACCGCTATTTAATTTAATATTTATATCCATTTGGTGCCATTTTTCCTTTGTTTATATTATAAAAATTCACGCATATATGTTGTGCAGCTACGAAGATTGACATAAGCTAAGCTCGTGTGTTTACATTAAATGTGGACGAGATCCTGATCTTTGGGAAAAGGTGGATTTAACAATTCTCGTAAGTCGAGCTGGATTTGCTATTTCCAAAAAGTTTTGGTGGGAAACAAAGCGTGCTTGGTGTTATAGCGTTTACTGCCGACTTGACATTGTTAAGGACAGAGATACACTACACTCTACTCTACCATATGTTGGGGGGAGGGAGGGGATATGAAGTTACTTGTCAAGGTCGATCATCCTGTATGTTGCTATTGAGTCTGACAGGGAATAGAGATTATTACTATGTGTGGGTGTCTTATGACGTCTGTCATTGAACTCAGACCGCCAACGCACCTTGTCCTCCGGCTACTCCTTGAGCGCCCACAATTTTCTCCTTTCCTTCAAATCATCCAATATTTGAATCCTCCTCCTTCCTGACCTACCCTTTCCCTCAACCTTTCCTTCTATTTCGTCATGTAAAAGACAGTTCCTCCTAAGGATGGGTCCAATCCAAGTTTCTTTGCGCCGAAGAATCACATCCAAAATGGCTCTCTTTTCACCGACTCTTCTCAGGACTTGTTCATCTGTCCACCTGATCTTCTCAAGTCTTCTCCAGCTCCACATTTCTAAGCTCTCCAAGTATTTATTTCCATCTTCCTGATCTTCTCCAGTCTTCTCCAGCTCCACATTTCAAAGCTCTCCAAGTATTTATTTCCATCTTCCTGATATTCTCCAGTCTTCTCCAGCTCCACATTTCAAAGCTCTCCAAGTATTTGTTTCCATCTTCCTGATATTCTCCAGTCTTCTCCAGCTCCACATTTCAAAGCTCTCCAAGTATTTGTTTCCATCTTCCTAAGAGTCCAAGTTTCTGCTCCAAACAGTGCTATGCTCCAAATGTATCATTCCTTCAGTTTCTTCCTCAGCTCTAAGCTCAACTTGCAGGTCCTCAGTAACCTTCTCTTGTTGAAATCTTCCTCGGCCACGGTGATCCTTGACCTAATTTCCTTGGTGCATTAGGCATCCTTTGTAGAGATTAAGGGGGTGTTAAACTAAAGAACCTTAAAGGGATGTCATTTATAGCTAATTTAAAAAAAAAATTCTTTAACTTTGGGTTTGTTCAACTTCACTTATCAGATCTCTAGCCACGGGAAACCTCTTTTCACCATTTGAACAACACACTATTATACACATGAACAAGTCTAGGAACAAGTATCAACAATTTCATACCTCGACTGGGCCAAGCTCAGGTAACACTGACCCATGGGGTACATTTTAAAACCCTAATCAACTGCTCTGGTGCTAATTGCGGGGAAAGGTATTTTCAAACATTTCTTATTATCTTTAGCTATATCACTAATGTTACATGTGTTGAAAGTGTCATAACTCATAAATAAGGTGTTGTGATATAAATGTTGGAAGGAGGACAGAAGGCCACGGCCTACACAATTACCGGAAAACTGGAGGCCTCAAAACGTGTTCATGGTGACAGAGTAAAACATATTTGTGTTTTAATTGTCAACTTTGAAGCCTACAATGTTCCGGCAAGTGCCATCGTATCCTCCCTTCATTCCGTCAATCAGGTATGGTTTGCTCCAGTGGTCTGATCGTCTCGCAGTATCCTGTGTTCTGTGCACAAACCAACACTCAATCTGACAACAGCTTGATATGTTGATATATGTCGGCAGGTGACTGGATGGCCTCGGACGTGTCGGACATAAGAGACCTGGACGAACTAGAGGTCTACGGCAGTGAGGCACAAACCTCACTACATATTGCTTCATATATCTTTGAGGTATGTCATTATATGGATTATAATTATAACTGTAACACCATTTTTTAAGTCGCAAACATAACTTTTTTTTGTCATTATTGAGTAATTATTACAGTTTATGGAAAGAGTTTTCATTAAATTTATATCTCATTTATGCATAAATATCTGCCTATTGCAGACAAATAATATACGCAGACACTCGACCTCCGGGTTAAGATGGTTGCGCTCCTTTTCGCGGCTTGAGTCCTTCACCGCTAGGATCACCCCCCAGTTTGAGAGGCTGTTTCTTACATGTACTTGACACAGTGTAAAAATAGCAAACTTCTTGTTCTTGGGGGAAAACAAAATAAATTAGTTGGTTCAAAACCTTGATTAAATTTTAAATACATTAATAGTGATTATTATCACATCGATGTGTGATATTTGATTATAATGGGTAATCGTGTGCAAATCCAACATTTTCATAATTATTGACAGATTTATAATAATTACATTCCTTGAACCCAATAACTATGAAAACACCCTCCAAATAGCAAATGGGCTTTGGGAAATCATCATAGACTCTGTCTTAAAATATGAGTGAAAAATGACCTTGGGCACAGGACGAATCCTGGATAGCTCATGGTTAGAGCAGTGGCGTACCAAGCCAAAGGTCCCGGGTTCGATTCCCGTGTCCAGGTGTTATTTTTCAATTGTCAGAATATGATAGGGACTATCCCCACTAAATACATACATAATAGCTTTGGCTATTTTATTCTTAACAATGTTGGCGTTGAAATGAGGAAAGAATAGAGTCAGGAGATGCATACTATTACTTGGTTAGTAAGTTAACATCTCGCCTTCTGTCGAGAAATGTAAAACACTAGCCTTACCAATTGTTCTCTATGGCCGTGAAACATGGTATCTTACCTCACAAGACAAAAATAAATTGAAGGTGTTTGGTTCAAAAGGGGGTAAAGATACTGGGGAGGATGCTACATAATGATGAGTTAAATACCATGTACTCATCACAAGCCATTGTTAGGATAGTAAAATCTCACTGATTATGGTGGGCAGGACATGCAGTGTCAATGGAAGAATCTAGAACTGTCAAACCCATTTGGAAGACCTAGACGCAGATGAGAAGATACCATTAGAATGGGAGATGGTGTGTAATGAGGTGGACAGGATAGAAAGGGATAGTGTGTAATGAGGTGGACTGGATAGAAAGGGATAGTGTGTAATGAGGTGGACTGGATAGAACTAACTCAAGAAAGGGATAGTGTGTAATGAGGTGGACTGGATAGAAAGGGATAGGGTGTAATGAGGTGGACTGGATAGAACTAACTCAAGAAAGGGATAGGGTGTAATGAGGTGGACTGGATAGAACTAGCTCAAGATAGAGATAGGGTGTAATGAGGTGGACTGGATAGAACTAGCTCAAGATAGGGATAGGGTGTAATGAGGTGGACTGGATAGAACTAGCTCAAGATAGGGATAGGGTGTAATGAGGTGGACTGGATAGAACTAGCTCAAGATAGGGATAGGGTGTAATGAGGTGGACTGGATAGAACTAGCTCAAGATAGGGATAGGGTGTAATGAGGTGGACTGGATAGAACTAGCTCAAGATAGGGATAGGGTGTAATGAGGTGGACTGGATAGAACTAGCTCAAGATAGGGATAGGGTGTAATGAGGTGGACTGGATAGAACTAGCTCAAGATAGGGATAGGGTGTAATGAGGTGGACTGGATAGAACTAGCTCAAGATAGGGATAGGGTGTAATGAGGTGGACTGGATAGAACTAGCTCAAGATAGGGATAGGGTGTAATGAGGTGGACTGGATAGAACTAGCTCAAGATAGGGATAGGGTGTAATGAGGTGGACTGGATAGAACTAGCTCAAGATAGGGATAGGGTGTAATGAGGTGGACTGGATAGAACTAGCTCAAGATAGGGATAGGGTGTAATGAGGTGGACTGGATAGAACTAGCTCAAGATAGGGATAGGGTGTAATGAGGTGGACTGGATAGAACTAGCTCAAGATAGGGATAGGGTGTAATGAGGTGGACTGGATAGAACTAGCTCAAGATAGGGATAGGGTGTAATGAGGTGGACTGGATAGAACTAGCTCAAGATAGGGATAGGGTGTAATGAGGTGGACTGGATAGAACTAGCTCAAGATAGGGATAGGGTGTAATGAGGTGGACTGGATAGAAAGGGATAGGGTGTAATGAGGTGGACTGGATAGAACTAACTCAAGAAAGAGATAGGTGGCGTACTTTTGTAAGTGTGACAATGAACTTTCGAGTTACTTATGTAATTATATTATGATATTAGACGAATCTATCAGTAATAATAAAATATTGCAAACATTTGTCCAGTAAAAATTTTTTAAATTATTTAAGCATATAAAGTTTTATCATTAAGTTCACAATAGTCTTTTTTAGGATGTAAACACTTAACAAAAACAGTTAAAAATTTGATCTTTGGCTTAGGTACTTATTTAATATATTACTTTGAATGGTAGAAGTGGACTTGTGTGCCCATAATAGATTAGAATAACTTTGTTTAGAAATAACGCACAAGAGTGGTGGTAATCTTGTTGGTTGTCTTAGGTTTGCGATAGTTTGCTCAACATCGGGCCATGTGGAAACATATCCATGGGGGAGCCCGCATTCCTCTCTGAAGAGTTTTCAACCAATGAAGACCCTGATATCGAACTGTTTACAACATCAGGCTATGGGAAGAATGGGGCTCTGTGTGTTCTTCAACGCTCCATTAGACCACAGGTTTGAACCATCTTACTAATGTTGTTCTAATGAGTCAAATAGGTACTAAAACTCATGGCTGTCCATATTGTTGTTCTCCCTGCACTTGTTTCAGACGAGCCCTAGTAACTTCATATACTCCACAATACTTCACTAGCTTTGTCTAAGTTGAGATTGTCCTTGAAGTTGTCTGCTCTGTATTCCCAACACCACTTTATCTCAAATCGTCGAATCTCTGCTTTCAACATCAATAAAGTCACTATTAGGATTAATAGGCCATGAAACGAGATCACACACGCATTTACATAGTGTAAACAGTGTCTTTAATATAATGTATGCCAGAAAACAACTGACCAGTAAAAAGACCAACGAACTACTAGCAGTAAGATATAGAGATAGCCAACATAACACTAACTTTGCAGAGTTGCCAATACAACCATATCAATAGTCACATGTTTTTGATAACCTCTTCAAATCAGATAGAAAACTATCAAAGAGTTCATTTACTTCTCGCTTCCCACTGTAAAAGACGAATCTCTCATATAACCGCATTCCTTTCAAGTTTGATTATTATATCCTCATGATCTTTTTCTGCTCTTCAGTTAATTTAAGAGTATTGTATTCCTCTAGGCCCTATTATACCATGATATTTCACAACAAAGCCACTTTAACCTGTACAGCTATTGAATCTTTATCACCGTTTGAATTTTCGAAAGTTTTCAGCTATATTACCTTCTAAAGACAGTCTTACATCCATTTCTTTACGTTTCCATTGTAGTAACTTTGTTGAACGTTCAATCTCATATGTTTGAGATTTACAATTATCACAATCATACCACAACAGGTATTATCCGCGTCTAATGCGCCATGTTGTATTGTATTTCAAGGTTTTTGTGGTGTATAAGTCTATTTATTATGGAGTTACTTTATTCAATGCTAAGACAATTCTCAACAGTTATGACAGTTCACAGAAACTACATAGAATATAAACCTTACTTAACTAAGATAATTTTTCACGATAAGCAATTCTTATATAAGCTTTTGATACTCTAGGTGAGATGGGACATGACTGGTGTCGCCATCTTTTGTTCATACACTAGTCATATCATAGTGTTTATTGTAAGTTTAGTGTTTGTTGTATTATGTTGTATATTTAATGTCTTTTATATGTTTAGTGTTTGTTGTATGCTCACTGTCTGCTGAATGTAGATAGGTCACGATATCTGTTTTTATTGATTCTCAAGCTCAACCTTGATTTTTTGATTCTCGACTCTGATTTTGAATATTTCCTTTTTCATTATCTTTCCATGTATTATTGCATATAAAACCCAAGTGCCTGATGCCCTACTCCCCCCTCGATACAAAACTTGGACTCGCCCACTACAACACATGTCGTTTGAAACACTCTCACAATCTTATAGATATTTACTAAACACACTAAAAATCTTCAAAACTGAAAATCAAAATCAAAATTCGAAAAACTCGAAGTTAATACAACAAATAGCAGATTTTATAACGGAAACAATAACACATTTCACACGTTACAAAAATGTAAAGTGTTCAGCCATACGTGATTATACGCACGTTAGCTCACCAGGAATTAGTGATGAAGTTTTGGCAATGATATATTGGTATATTTAATATATCGGGCTCTGCTCTAAATCTATTGAATTAAAATAAATATAATTATGTTTGCTTTATTTTTATTGGCTAGGTCAATTTTTGTTCTATTTTTATTAAATTTGTCAGATTCAAACAGCTAAATAAAACATTAAATATTGAAAAGTGACGGAGAATATAATAACAGGAGAGCGGCCATTTTAATTTGATAGAAATAGTGTAGCTTTCAATATAACCGTTGTGATATATCAATTAATGAGGATATATTGATATATTACAGAAAATTGCCATCCCTAGTCTACATATTATATATATCAATTGTTTGTTGAGAGTCAACACCTCAGAATGTTAGGGTCGTATTATATTCGGGGTTTTACTATATTCGGGCCAATATGGTATATTTACAATTTGCCAGCATTTAAGTGAAACATTAATTAAATTAATATGAGAGTTAATCAATTATTACCTTTTCTGAATGTTGCCGTTTTGTTAAGTTGCTAATTTTATTGAGAACTAAGAATCAAAGTAGTGAGATTGATAATATTAAGAGTGATTCTCGATTCTTTGGATAACAGTAAGAATCAAGGGTGTTGTCTTCAATCGTATGTTGAGTGTCTGTTGTTTGTTCACTGTCGGTCGTGTGTTCACTGTCTGTTGTTTGTCGAGGTGGTGACCACGTTTGAGCTGCCCGGCTGTGTGGACATGTGGACCGTGATAGGAGGCAAAGAACCTGTGGATGACGCTAGTAGTGGAGAGCACGAGTATACTCACTCATTCATGATCCTCAGCCAACACGAGTCCACCATGGTGCGTACCAAACCCTTTTATTCTATGGTGATTATCTTATATCAACCAGGCAACTCACGTGTTGTCATTCACTTTATAGACTGCTTGAACATCTCAACAAGCAAACATAAACTGTTAGATACTCGAGACAACGGTGGACTTGCCTGGTAATTTGTACAGGGATTCCTTGCTTTGCACCACAAACTTAATAAACAACAATCAAAGTACCTCTGATCTCTGAACACCCATCACCTCGACATGTCCGATATGGCTTTCAGCACCCGACTTCAACGCCTGTGGACATTTTGGGGCCAAAGAAGGGGNACCCCGGCGCGCACGCCGTGTAGGATTGTGGGGCGGAAGAGGGGGGGGGGGGGGGTAGACACATCAGACAAGGGCAGGCTGTCTTTAAAATAGCAAAAACAGTATACACTTTTTTCACCAGCAATAAATGTATGTTTTCAGATCAAACATTTTGGTTTGTGTTGCCTTGATTAGATTGTAAACTGTATATAAAAGATATATATGTTTTTAGAAAACCATAATATTTTATGACTTTACTTTTTTTTTGTGACCATGTCCCAGTCCCGTGAATGACGGATAATCGGGGGCCCACTGTATGTGTTGTAATAATTACATGGTATCTCTGGGAACAAAAATAAACCATGAGTGGGAAAAATGGTTGACTAGCCCGTTCCAAATTCGTATTTTATAATTTAAATATGGGAAAGAAGTTAAGAGCATAGTTTATATCATATTGGATTAGTTGGGAAACAGATACATTAGCATATTTGAAGCAATACCGTCAAATACAGTTTTTATTAGATAACAGCAGCATTAGAGTCAGGGAAATACACAATATCTGGTAAGCAAATATTCAACTATGCTAAAAATTATTTAACTCTTCTCAGCTCCGATGTTTATTTATTATGGAACATTGGTTTGAAGTATGCTCCTATCTAAGTTATACTCTGGATCGTTGGATGAGTGTTAGTACCTACCTATCTTTTTTGAAGCTCACCCTCACCAAGTAGATATGTCAATATGTTGCAGATCCTTAAAACCGGCCAGGAGATAAATGAAGTGGATCATTCAGGATTCTCAACTCAAGGTCCTACCGTGTATGCCGGTAACTTGGGCTACAACAGATTCATCATCCAGGTAAACTACGACATGTTTTCCAGACAGTTTCATTCACAAGGCTTGGAAATAGAAGTGGTAATTAGCTATAATAATACTGATGATGATGATATTAACGACAACTACCTGGCACCGAACTTACATTTAGGAACTATTTACACTAATGGGTGAGAAATTGGGAAGGTTGTTTATAGAGGAAGTGAACCCGCATCTGTGTAGAGGGAAGAGGAAAACCATTTAGTACAAACCACAAGTTCACCTGAGCAAGATTCAAACCTCGAGCTCCCCATTCTCGGCAGTCTAGCTCAACACGAAACCAGCACGTCAGCTAAGTCATTGAGGATGTAAACTGTTTTCGTCAAGCAATAATAAAAAAAACCTTATGGATTTATTTATACACTAAATTCCCTAACATTCGATTATAGAACGAGTATTGATCCAAAATATGGAAGGCAGGAGTAGGGTTATATTTGCTAGCTATTCACGGGAAGGAGCAGGGTTCAAATTAATGGAACAGATCACAACTAATAAAAATAAAATAGAAACAGTAGAACAAGAATCAAATAAAGGGTTAAAGGAAGTAGAAATTAAGGTGGGGAATCTTGGACTTCAGGTAGAACACACCAAAACTAATGTTTAAGTAGAAAACCTAAACAAAAATCAATAAGGTAAAATTAGCATTTGACTTTCAACAAGATACAAATAGAATTATAATTATAAAACAAATTGATGGGATTGTGACTGAGGCGGTAGAGAAATTGGATTAAAAAAATAAAGATTTTGTATAAAAAATCAAATGACAAATCTAGGGGAAGTTGGTAACTTACACAGTGTTACTAACCTATTTGAAACAAACCGAGATTGAATCAAAGACCACCATCCAAACCGAGATAAAACCAAAAACTACCATCAAAACCGAAGTCAAACCAAAAAACACCACCCAAACCAAGATTGAACCAAAAATCACCATCCAAACTGAGAGCGAACCAAAGACTACCATCCAACCCAAGATCAAAACAAAAGTCTTCAATCCAGAAAGTAGTCAAAAAGGCATTTAAATTTCGGATCGTTTGGATGTAAAAAAATTAACAGTAAAAATAAAAAAAAAAAATTTAATTTTTAGAAAAGAAATATAAGGGTACCTATAATTACAACTATGTAACTGCAATTAGTATGTGACTAATTATTATGTAACTGTAAATATTAATAATATGTAAGATTCAATCCAACTTTAGCCATGGTAAGTAATATTCAAAATAGAAATTGTAAGCAAACATTCAAAAACAGATTCAACGAAATGGAATGGAAAATAGGGTGTGCTTGTTAACACGCACAATGTTCCCTACGTCTCCAAAACAAGTCTTCAGGTAAACATCTATTGTCTGAAAGGTTAGGTTCAAGGACATTTACTAGGAAACACAACGAAGAAACTAAAATAAAATTATTATTTTTAGTACAAGTCAAACCCGGTATAACAAACACAAAATCTTTAAGTCTAAAAATATATATTTCATCAAATTATATTGATCTCGTTTAAATTTAACATAGTTAATCACAGAAAATTCTGTAGATATAATAGGAGAACAAATAGATAAGAGAAGGAGAGAACATGGTCCCTTGGAAGCATGCGATAGAAAGTTAGGTGAGGAGTACGTTAAGTTCTGTCAACTGGAGGGTGAGTGAAAGCACGTGAGGAGACATTAAAGTGTGAGCAAATTCTGAAGGAATATTTTTGTTAATTGTATATTAATATTTAGGTAAAAATTTATTAATTCAAGTTAAGATAAAATTATGCCAATAGAGCAATTTTGAGTTTTATAAGAATTTAAATAGTTTCAGTTTAAGAGAAATTTTAGAGGTTTGGCTAATTAGTTAGGTAATTAGGATAAAACCTAATTATTAGACTATCTTGGATATCAGAATAGTATATCTTTTCACAAATGGGGAATTTTATTAGTGACAGTTAAGATACAGATCTCAATATTTATGTGGAGGGTCATTTTAATTTAATTAATTACATTTTATAAACTCTATAAGGTATTGGTTAAGAAATTAATGGAATCACAGAGTGAGCTGATAGGTAAAATTTAAGATATCTAAAGAATTTAGATATGCACTTATCACAGTAAGTTAAGAAGAGTGGGAACATGAAAGGCCTCTTCTGTCTTGTTTTAAAGCATTTAAAGATAGGAGTTAAGGTGTATTGGTTGAGGAGTTAAGGTGTATTGGTTGAGGAGTTAAGGTGTATTCAGACATGGACTTAGCGATGTGGAAGCCATGCTTCAATTTTAATTCATACTGGTGAGCCAAGGAACCACCAAGGATCAGATAGTAGGTATTATCAAACATAGTGCTAGCCAGGGCCGCCAATGAGTGATGTCAGTAATAAATGAGGCCAGGCCTATGTTTTCCACCGATATGCGATAAGTGTCCAACAGTAAATCTGGATTGAAATTGGCAGATATTAAGAAAATTATTAAGAAGTTTAAAAGGTTATCTGTGATTGCGTGACGTAACGGCCAATATTAATGTAGTAACAAGCTTAGTTAGAGCTAATTAGGGTGTTGTAAGATTGTCTTCTATACATTTCAACTATTTTAAACACCACAGGGTTACGGTAATATAGTATATTATCTTTTGCTCACACCAACAAGTTGACATCACGAGAAGAAGAAAGAGAGAGAGATAAAGTGAAAGTTAGAGGGTGGGTTGACCCTGAACCTGAGCAGATGTGTCACTAGTGAAGGTAAACGACAGTGAAAGGGCCGTTTGACCTTGTGTGAAGAGCCAGGGTTCTTTAACAAAAGAAAACAACCAAACATTATAAAAAAAACTAATGTTAATATAAGTGGATTGAATATGTAAATATGTAATATTCCTTGCTCAATGCCAAGTCATTAATAGTTGTTTTATGATAATAAAATAAATGAGGTCACACTAATAATTAAATTAATCAAATCAATATAAACTTAAATAAAAAACTTTGAGAAAATGCGACACCATTTTTCAAATTAATTCAAGGTAGTAATTAAGAATATGTAAGATTTTTTGTAGCTAAGTTTAATTTAAATAGGTAAATTTATGTTTAAATTTATGTTGTGCAAAAAGTTTACTGTAGAGAATTTGATGAACCATAATTGTTTTAATAATTAACACAACCCATATAAAAATTTGAGTTTTAATAGAAATTATTGGTTTATTGATAAATAAAATTAAATATATTATAAGAAATAATGTTAACATTTTTATTTTATTTTAGCATTTCAAAATTTAAATCGAGTTTAAGGTACTTGGAAGTACTTCACCTCTCAATTTTTTTGAATTTTCAAGATTTTACAGCCTACATTAAATTATATTCGGATTTGTTAAATTTAAACTTAACCTAATTTTACCTAAGCTCAAAAACAAGGTTAATTATTCAACCAAAGCAATTTATAATTTTGTAAAAGTTTTGTGTTATCGCCATTCTGAGAACAATGCAACGAACAGTGCGACAATTTTTCAGTTTAATTAGGTAAATAAAAATGAAAGATTAAATAAATAATAAAATTAGAAAATTCTTTCTTTCTGTTTATTCTGCAAGAAGACTGAATATTAAAAATAAAAAGCAACCAATTGTGAAAACATTCACACAATATACCATAACTGTTACATTTTTATACAACTCATTTTAAATCAATGTTTATACACCTACACAATTTATATGACGTAGCTCTTGCACAGTATGTAATTTGCTTGTATCAAAATTCATTACATTCTTTAAGATATAAGCAAATGGGGGGTATTGTAATGATACTGCTTTGGACACCTCTCATATATTTAAAAAGTCATGGATAAAGGGTATATTTCTTTAATAATTGGTATATAAAGTATCCTTTTAATACTTTATTCATGGAAAGTCATGTGCTTTTCAGAAATATTGTCAATGTATTGCACCTTAAAACTTATTTTTTATTTCAATGACAACTCTGTAGTGTTTACCAGAAAAGCATGTGACGCTGTCTCCCGCTATTCAATAGGAAGCTAGCCTTCACAATACCTGCCACTAGGAGTCTTTCTATTAGTTGGTTTTAACACTGGTGACGAGGGGTCCAAGAGGCAAGGGGTAGGTCATATATAAGCCGCTTGTGTGTATAAATATTGACAGTGTCGGATATATATATTGACAGTGCCGTTAATATATTCACACTACCAGTAACTCAAATCTAAAGAGAATATAACATTATACAGTACACGGAACATGGAACATGTAATTTTGTAGAAAAACAATTCGTAAATCATATAATTTAATATAATATATTTAGTACTGGTGGTGTAATCAGTTAAATAAAACGTGTGCATCATCAAAATTATTTCTAATTTCAACAAAGATAAGTATAAAACATACTCCGATCAAATAAAAGCGAGTAAATGCGCAGTAAGGGATGCTCGCGTCGCCATCTCAATAAAACCCAACAATATAAACAATACCACCGTGTATACATTACTTTGTGTCAAAACTACACGCTCGACTGTTGCACAGTGGGAAGTTGGCAGAGCTGTCAGTTGGCTCACAGTTTCAATATTTACCACTAAGAGCAGTATGCAAGAACCTATAAGTGAATGTTTAATGGACTGATATTGTGGTCCTGATGATGACGCACGCAAACCTCTGCTCGCATCCACATTACATCAACTTAGTCAAGTGTTTGCTTACAGGACTTGACAGGTTAAAATATCAACACTCAGTAACAAACCATTACTACTTTGGCCAATGACAACACTGTGAAGTTGTAATTATGTTTCAATGTCCAATACATTTGGTATCTATTCTTCTTATTCTGATCCCTCGTTCCTGTTTTCTGTGACGGGATTGAGCCGTAATAACCGGGGATTTTCCTCAAAAGTCAGTCATTGTCTCGCCCGAGTATACTGTTTACTGTTTTCCTCTCCTGTAAAGGCCACAGTGTCATACATGTTATGAATATCCAGGACTTGTTGTTTGAGCAGTAAAGTGGTGTTCACAGGTGTCCCCGATGGGTGTGCGTCTCCTGCAAGGCCTGGAGCAACTGCAACACATCCCCTTGGACCTGGGTTCTGCCATCGTGCATGCATCGTCTGCCGACCCTCATGTGGTGATCCTGAGTGAGGACGGACAAGTGATCCTTCTGACGCTGAGGGAAACTCGAGGACAGAGCAGACTCACCGTCACTAGACCCGCACTCTCGCTGGTACAACTCACAGTTGAGCTGCCCTATCTTGCTAGTAAACTGTCCCGAACATGTGCCTTGTTACAACTTGTATTCACCGTCACTAGACCCGCACTCTCGCTGGTACAACTCACAGTTGAGCTGCCCTATCTCGCCAGTAGACATGATTTATTACTTTGTTAGTAAACTGTCCCGAACATGTGCCTTGTTACAACTTGTATTCACGTTCTAATTACAGAGGCCTCATATCGTGACACTGTGTGCATACAGAGATGTCAGCGGCCTCTTTTCAACCACTCTGCCGGAGGAAGAACTGGAAGTCTGTACTATGACTAATATCAAAGTGGAAGAAGACACCAAGAAGTAAGCCATGACTTTTACAAGATTTCAGTAAAACTTGTATACCCTTGTTCTGTGTTGGTAAACCTGTCTAGTGTTATACCAGCAGGGACACATGGATGAAGGTGTCAGTCTAGTCTAGTTTTCTGGAGATATGGACAAGTCTAGAATTTAGACCGGGCCATAATTATTTAAATCAAATACTCAATTTGAGAATTATTTTTGTTTTAGGGAAGTTGATGACGAAGATAAGATGTTGTATGGTGAAGCCGACTCATCATTTGATCCCCCGGTCATTGTTGAGACATTTAAGAGCCCCATTGTGCCAACAGAAACCGAGAAAACTACTCCTTGGTAAGTGAAAGAAATTAATTCTGATAAATTAGATTTATGTACAGTATTTGAGGCTATCTTCCTTAAGGGGGTATTTACTACTGGTGTATGTTATTGTTTGCATGAAGCAGTTATCTTACTAAGCCCTGGCCAACCTGGTCATAGCCAGTCCTTGCACGGACAATGTTTATTCAGGAGTTAGTATGCTCTTGCAAACGCTACCCTTAACTGTCCAGCGCTGTGTCAGGAGAAGGGATGCACGCGCCATGCCAACAACACCACCCTGGTCTGACTCCCGGCTGTCTCCCAGCTCGGATCACCATCCCTATAGTGGCCTCGACAACGAGTAGAAGTCTCAATAAAGATAAATAACATTTAACACATGGTCATGATTCTACCTCTCCACGGTATCGCACCCTCCTTTCTCCCCCTCCTCCACCTTTCCGTGCCATCTTTAGTCCCAAGACCTCTTTCTTCCCCCTCCTCCACCTTTCCGTGCCATCTTAAGTCCCAAGAACTCTTTCTCCCCCTCCTCCACCTTTCCGTGCCATCTTAAGTCCCAAGAACTCTTTCTCCCCCTCCTCCACCTTTCCGTGCCATCTTTAGTCCCAAGACCTCTTTCTTCCCCCTCCTCCACCTTGCCGTGCCATCTTAAGTCCCAAGACCTCTTTCTTCCCCCTCCTCCACCTCATTGCGCCATCTTGAGTGCCGACGTCTCTTTCTTCCCCCTCCTCCACCTCATTGCGGCATCTTGAGCCATCTTGAGCCATTTCTCCAGCACTAATGACTCTACCACACCAGAGCCCAGCACTTCTCAGATGGCGGTAACAGAACAAAGGACAAGACTCTGTCACCAGTACCCGACATGTGGGCCGTTAACACACATGGCAGAATATTGGTATAAAAGGTTCATGTGAATGTCAATTTATTAGCCATTCACATGTGTTCTGGGGGAAAGTCACACTGCACACATACAGATCTTGGAGGAGCACTGTGACCCACTGCATTTCTCATTAACATTACCAGAAATCAATAGCTCTCTTTGTGCTCATTCACCTAAAGCAGAAACATCCAGCAAAATACACTTTGATTTCATTTTGAATTTATATAGATTTGTGTGTTTATAACTGTTTTAAGAAATAAGTCAAATCTGAATGAATCCTCGTATTACCAATACATCTCTAAACCTTGAATATTAAATGTAAGAAACGAACTTTCCCTCTTGCCACCCCACAACACCTCAATCAATACTGATTGTATTCACATCACTCATGTGGCACCTAGCGTGTCATCCACACCCAGTTAAATGTAGGTCACTGATCAATTCCCAAATCTGAATCAAAGTTTGTATATTGAAAAAAAGTTTAGTGTTGGATAAAAATATTATACTTTATATAACTATGTAAATAAAATGTATTTAATAAATATAATTTACAAAATGCTTTAGTCCAAATGTAATAAAATATTATTTATAATTATAGAAGAAATATATTAATCTCAAAATTAAATCCAATTATTTTCAGATTTATTTTACACTTACACTAATTAGTAGGGGTGATCAGGCACCTGAAATTTCAAGCATTAAATCAGGTATATAAAAATCCCAGAATGTCGAGGGAGTTTTTATGCCTTATTTCGATCGGGCATCTTAAGAACTTGGTAAGTATATAATACCATGTTAGCACTAACCTCTAATTTAAACTTTGAAAAGAATGTATTTAGCTGATATTCATAGCTGAGTTATTTCATTTCAACTGATACTAAACAAAGGTATTATTTTTTTATTAATTCGTAAATTATTATTTTTGCTTTCAAAAAACTACAATAACATCTCTCACCGGTTACAAGTCTACAACATAGCGAAATCAAGATTCCTACAATTTAATTCTCTCTGTCAATACCAACAACATAACAAATTCAACATTTCCATAATGAACTTTTTAAGCCTTATGATGATGATGATGATGATGATAATAATAATAATAATAATAATAATAATAATAATAATAATAATAATAATAATAATATTTAGCACCGCGTCTTACTACCCGTTCGGGTTATACGCTTTAAGTACTAATTACGCTAATGGATTAGGAATTGGAAAGGTGGAATTAGAGGAAGTGAACCCGCATTTGCGTGGAGGGAGAGTAGAAAACCATTTAGGAAAAACCACCCGCAGTTCACCCGACCGAGATTCGAACCTCGATCTCCCCGTCCTCAGCAGTCGAGCTTCAACACGACAAGTGTGTTAGCCAACTACGCCACCGAGGCGGGTTTTAAGCCTTATGCTTACGAAAACTTATTTTAAATTAGTTTTCTCTCTATTTCTTTAATTTATTATTACTAGCCAGATTTGTTGGGAACAGAACTTTCACAAACCAAAGCTCTAGTATTAACTATAAATTCTTGAGCTAAAATAACAGTTTTTTCTTTAATCAAATGTAATTGTTTTAACTTTAATTTGATATTTAATAGGCCTGTGACAAAGTTGTTTCTATCTTATTCTTTTTTAAATTAAATTAGACTGTTAAATTTATAGTTTGAAATGTTACAGGCCTGTGACAAAGTTGTTTTCAAAATGAAATGTCCACCTGAATCTGCCCGTGCCCGAGAGTAATTTTATAATGCCTGCCCAAGCCCGCCTGACCACTCCTACTAATCTGTGATGGAAATAATAGCAGAACGTTAAATATATATATATATGAATGTGTGTTTTGAATTAAAATATATTTTTTGCCAAAGCTTTGTTATTGTCTTATCCATAATGCTACTCTAGAATTGAAGTTGAAGTTTTTGAAGCGTTGCACACCTCTAATATATGTATGTTCCAGGTGGAAGAAGTACCTGCAGGAGATAAAGCCAACGTACTGGCTGTTCCTGGTGCGCGAGAATGGAAACATGGAAATGTACACGCTACCTGACTTCCAGCAGATGTACCTGGTGCGCAACTTTGGACAGGGTCTGCGTGTGCTAGCGGACTCGACACACTCTGTTCCCTCGTCAATGACAGCAGACACCACCTATGACACGGAGGTCCAAGAGATACTGGTTGTGGCCTTGGGTAAGTTTCACCGCTGTTTCTTAAAACTAAAACAATCAAACTAGAGTTCATACTTGGACCATGCGAAATACACTCTTGGTTCAGAATTAACTCAAATGTACATTTGAGGTTTGATGCCTCTATGTGCATACCTGCAAAGCCCTATTGAGGGTTTGATGCCTCTATGTGCATACCTGCACAGCCCTATTCAGGGTTTGATGCCTCTATGTGCATACCTGCACAGCCCTATTGAGGGTTTGATGCCTCTATGTGTATACCTGCACAGCCCTATTCAGGGTTTGATGCCTCTATGTGCATACTGGCACAGCCCTATTCAGGGTTTGATGCCTCTATGTGCATACCTGCACAGCCCTATTGACTGTTTGGTGCCTCTATGTGCATACCTGCACTATTGAGGGTTTGATGCCTCTATGTGCATACCTGCACAGCCCTATTGAGGGTTTGATGCCTCTATGTGCATACCTGCACAGCCCTGTTCAGTGTTTGATGTCTTTATGTGCATACCCGCACAGCTCTATTCAGTGTTTGATGCCTTTATTTACATACCCGCACAGCCCTGTTCAGTGTTTGATGCCTCTATGTGCATACCCGCACAGCCCTATTGAGTGATTGATGTCTCTATGTGCATACCCGCACAGCCCTGTTCAGTGTTTGATGCCTCTATGTGCATACCTGCACAGCCCTGTTCAGTGTATGATGCCTCTATGTGCATACCCGCACAGCCTTGTTCAGTGTTTGATGCCTTTATGTGCATACCTGCACAGCCCTATTTAGTGTTTGATGCCTCTAAGTGTATACCCGCACAGCCCTGTTCAGTGTTTAATGCCTCTGTGTGCATAACCGCACAGCCCTGTTCAGTGTTTGATGCCTCTATGTGCATACCCGCACAACCCTATTGAGTGTTTGATGCCTCTCTGTGCATACCTGCACAACCCTATTGAGTGTTTGATGCCTCTATGTGCATACCTGCACAGCCCTGTTCAGTGTTTGATGCCTCTATGTTCATACCCGCACAGCCCTGTTCAGTGTTTGATGCCTTTATTTACATACCCGCACAGCTCTATTCAGTGTTTGATGCCTCTATGTACATACCCGCACAGCCCTGTTCAGTGTTTGATGCCTCTATGTGCATACCCGCACAGCCATATTAGAGTGTTTGATGCCTCTATGTGCATACCTGCACAGCCCTGTTCAGTGTTTGATGCCACTATGTGAATACCCGCACAGCCCTATTGAGTGTTTGATGCCTTTATGTGCATACCCGCACAGCCCTATTGAGTGTTTTATGCCTTTATGTGCATACCCGCACAGCCCTGTTCAGTGTTTGTTGCCTCTATGTGCATACCCGCACAGCCCTATTGAGTGTTTGATGCCTTTATGTGCATACCCGCACAGCCCTATTGAGTGTTTGATGCCTTTATGTGCATACCCGCACAGCCCTGTTCAGTGTTTGATGCCTCTATATGCATACCTGGCCAGCCCTATTGAGTGTTTGTTGCCTCTATGTGGATACCTGCACAGCGCTATTGAGTGTTTGTTGCCTCTATGTGCATACCTGCACAGCGCTATTGAGTGTTTGTTGCCTCTATGTGCATACCCGCACAGCCCTATTGAGTGTTTGTTGCCTCTATGTGCATACCTGCACAGCCCTATTCAGGGTTTGATGCCTCTATGTGCATACCTGCACAGCCCTATTGAGTGTTTGTTGTCTCTATGTGCATACCTGCACAGCCCTGTTCAGTGTTTGGTGCCTCTATGTGCATACCCGCACAGCCCTGTTCATTGTGTGATGCCTCTATGTGCATACCTGCACAGCCCTATTGAGTGTTTGATGCCTTTATGTGGATACCCGCACAGCCCTATTGAGTGTTTGATGCCTCTATGTGCATACCTGCACAGCCCTGTTCAGTGTTTGATGCCTCTATGTGAATAACCCGCACAGCCCTGTTCAGTGTTTGGTGCCTCTATGTGCATACCCGCACAGCCCTGTTCAGTGTTTGATGCCTTTATTTGCATACCCGCACAGGCCTGTTCAGTGTTTGATGCCTCTATGTGAATACCCGCACAGCCCTGTTCAGTGTTTGATGCCTCTATGTGCATACCTGCACAGCCCTGTTCAGGGTTTGATGCCTCTATGTGCATACCCGCACAGCCCTGTTCAGGGTTTGATGCCTCTATATGCATACCTGCACAGCCCTATTGAGTGTTTGATGCCTTTATGTGCATACCCGCAACATCCATATTGAGTGTTTGATGCCTTTATATGCATACCCGCACAGCCCTGCTCAGTGTTTGATGCCTCTATGTGTATACCTGCACAGCCCTATTGAGTGTTTGATGCCTTTATGTGCATACCCGCACAGCCCTGTTCAGTGTTTGATGTCTTTATGTGAATACCCGCACATCCCTGTTCAGGGTTTGATGCCTCTATGTGCATACCTGCACAGCCCTGTTCAGGGTTTGATGCCTCTATATGCATACCTGCACAGCCCTATTGAGTGTTTGATGCCTTTATGTTCATACCCGCACAGCCCTATTCAGTGTTTGATGCCTCTATGTGCATACCCGCACAGCCCTATTGAGTGTTTGATGCCTCTATGTGCATACCTGCACAGCCCTGTTCAGTGTTTAACATCGCTACATGATCTCACTGAAATCCATCTCACATCTCACTAACCGGTAGTCCATCACTTTCGGCTGAAATCCTTCAAGTCTTTCATTGAGTGACACAATTTCTGCATGTGTGTATGTCTAAAATATATTTACATCCATTTGTGGTCTTAATAGAATACTGTTTATAATTCTTGATAACTGGAAAACCTGGAAAAGTCATGAAATTTTAAAATATAGTCTGGCTGGACACCCTGCTTGCTCAGTAAAGTTTTATGTGCTTCCCCAAGTACCATTCAAACATGGTTCGTGTTTAAGGGCTCTTCATACATCTATACAACTATGTCTCTTTTAGTTAGGAATAAATAATGATAGATTAAATATAGAGATGCATCTAAATAACTATTTTATCAATGAATCTCAAATCCATGTCTGACTCTTATAAAACTTGATAAACATAAAAATCTCACTTTACCATAGTAATTATGTTGTTATAGAAAATATAAATAGCAACTATAGCTTGACATAGTTCAAGTATAAACTGCATTCACCAGATTATTCTGTGAGCAAACAATAGCGTTGATAGGAATGAAGTTTGTAAAGTGACGGAGGAGGCCGAAATAGAAAGAGGAGTTGTAATGAGAGTGAACAGCAATGAGGATAACAGGAGTTGTGTTAAGATGGAGAGTGGGAGAACAGTCAGTATCCAAATAAACAATAGAGTGAATCAATAAATGTAATGGCCATGGAAATGGTCATGAACAAAGAGGCAGGAAACAATGCAAGTCATGATGTTTGCTGGGGACTGATGGTTTGAAGGAAGAGGAAGTACAGGAACAACTACAAGAATGGAAAGAGGAAGTGAAATTTATCACGGCAAATTGTCAAGTGATGGTGATGACAAGGAAGAGGGTAGGGCCTAGTGAAGCTATAAGGCTGGATGGAGTAGAGCTGAGATAAGAACAGAACGTAAAATACTTGGAAGCTGGATTAAGGAGAAAGGTGAAAGTAGAGAGGATTTAATGAACTGAGGAAAGCAGGGAAAGTTGTTGTATAGGTGTTTAAGCAACCTGCTACAGAGAAGGGAATTCCCCGTGAAGTGTAAGGAGGTGTTGTACAGGGCGTACTTTGTACCCACTGTCACATATGCAATATAAACATGAACATTAAATATAAGAGAGCCTAGGAAAGTGGAGGCTGTGGGAATGAAGTTATCTGGGAAAGAGTAGGAGTACAAGAAGTACATGAGATGGTAGAGGAAGCAAGACTGAAATGGCATGGTCATGTAACGAGGATGGAAAAATGGAGCATGCCAAAGAAAATGTTGAAATGAAGTATCTAAAATAAAAAGACTGCAGGGGAGGCCAATAAAGAGATGGGAGGAGCAGATAACAGAAAGTGTTCAAGTGAGAGGAGAAGAATGGTGGAAGGAGAGAGGAAGATGGAACCATTTTACCAAACAGACCCGGCCACAGTCTGGAAACAGTTGTTGATGAGGATGAGGATTATATTCGAAAAATTAATGATATATGGTTTGGGTGTTAATTTTGTCCTATAATTATGTTGGTAATTTTCAGCGGTAAGCATTATAACTGAAAAGATTAAAAAAAAAACTAAACCTATTATTTTCTTAAATCCTTTCATCCCAAAAATCCTCAAGTATTATAGGATTCAAAGCTACCATCCTCACTAAAATAAAGAGCTTTAGTTTTTTCCTTCAAGCAGAGCTCATGCAGTCTTCTTAGAAAGCTTCAGGGTAGTGAGTTGAGTTTGAGTTTGAGTTTAAAAAATATGTGCTCAAAGAGGAAATCCTCAAATCCCAAACAAGATTATAAAATAAACACCTCCACCCTCCAGTTAGAATGTTTGCCAGCATAATTACACTACATTATCCCAGACTATTAACAGAATGTTTCAATATTATAAGAAATGTATTATTTTAAAGCTGTTAACCTTATAGCTACTATTATTATTTTCTACAGCAATTTAAGAATCAATGTAATGAAGTGAACCTCTTATGTTTGTTATATTTCCCAAGTTCAGATTCGGATTCAAGATCCTGACCCATCTAAATACCTTATACAAACATTTAACTATGTGTTTTAAATTATTCATTTATTAGAATTTTAAATAAATATGTTTTCAAAAGGAAAATAAGATTTGTACATTTAAGGTAAAAAAATACATTTGAAATGACAAATGACAATCACATTCATATTTTTCCATTGAAAATAACTTGTATTTTGCCTTTGAAAATTAAAATTATTTGAATCAATACTAAAACAAAAGGCAAAAGGTTGATATTTATGAATCACGAAGTGTAATATTTAATTACTCATTATTTGTTTATTTGCCGAGTGTCCACGAGCCTGTTAAACAATATAAACTCTGTTATCACACCACTGTACAGTCTACTTTAGTTGGTGTCAAGATTTTCAAAAATCAACCATCAGTAAAATAACCTCATATGAAACAACATAAATTTGTATTCATTTTGTAGACAAACACCTTAGCATGGGTCTTTAGCGTTTAGCTATTGAGCTAAGGGTCTCGGGTTTGATTCTTTCATGGCCAAAATATTTACTATTGGTGAAATTTAGCTTGTTATTTCACAGTGCTAGATTAACAGCAGAGTTGGTTGGTTCATAAAGTGCACATTAAACATCTCAAGTATATGTATCGTGTAAAAACACTCCTCGCAGACTATAACACTTTGTTAGAGAGGGGGAGGGGGGAAGAGAGAGAGTAAACATATAATTTGTTCAGAAAAAAATATCTTAGTAATTTCTGCTAATTGCTACTTTAACAAATACAATAGACATACACATAGAATGTAAACATAATTAATAGAGAAAAGGTTGAATTAGTAACAAGAATCACCTTCGGTCTACGCCTGAACATTCAGCCAAAGTGGGTAATTTTTTTATGACAGTAAAGTTTTGGTTGACCAAAACACTTTTTTACTGTTTTTTTGTCGAGTAGATTTTTTTACCGCGTCTTACTACCTGTACACCAATAAGATAATGGGGCAATGTAGGAAGGAAACATTTTACTATTCACTAAAAGAAGCAGGCGCAACTTGAGAGCAAAGCTGCGCCTTTTATTGGCCACCCCTGAGACTATTAAATCAACTGTCACTTCAATAAATTTAAATTATGGCATATTATCTTACTGGCTTCAAATACAATTAGTCAATATTAATATGGTTGTATTGGAAACTCTGCAAAGTTAGTGTTATGTTGGCTATCTCTATATCTTACTGCTAGTAGTTCGTTGGTGTGATTACTGGTCAGTTGTTTCTGTCGTACATTATATTAAATACACTGTTTACACCATGTCAATGTGTGTGTGATCTCGTTTCATGGCCTATTAATTATAATAGTCAACTGCACTCCAATTAATAATAGATAAATAATAACATACGTCTGCTAAGCACAGTATTTGTTTCAAATTGTAACAAAACAATCACCTTTTACAACACAATGGCATTTCTTGCATTAACACAAAACAAAACCATGAACTGTGTAATCTTTGTCTAGATCCAAAAAGGTTTGTATTCCTCCAAGTCCAAAGACATCTTGTAACTATATATGGCGGTTAGTAAAGCTTTAAAATAAGTTTTAAAGTTTCTATAAATGTTTTATTAATGGAGCAGAAGCTTTAAACTAATAATATAAATACATACTAAATAATATACTAATATTGTTTTCGTAAAGCACCCAGAAAGAGGTCTCTTCTAATTTTATTGCTAAGTTTACAAGCAAAATATTTAGAAATATTTGTATGTTCTGTCATTTTCATTAGAGATTTAAAATAAAATGGCCTTGACTTTGAAATTAAATTCTCCACAAGGAAAAGAGCGCAATTGATCACGTTTATGGTGACGTCACAATAATCTTACCACCAGTTGGCGCCTTGTTTAGTGAATTCGGAAATGGATCCAATAATAAGGTGTAGCTTGGGTGCAGAGTCACGCTGGAGCAGAATTACATTCGTTAGTGAATCCAGGCCCGGAAGCTTTCAGTCATCCCATTTAGAACTGTTCGTGTGAGAGGAGTTTCTAAAAAATGATCGATCATTGTAAACAGGGGTGTAGTGTCAAGTTTAGCAGTGTGGGAACGATCGCTTTGCTTCCAAGGTCAGGATCAAAGGGAAAACAGGGGGTTGTGGAACTCGGATAGTGGGGAGGAGGGGGAGAGGGGCAAACTTAAAAATAAAAACATATTGAATGTAACAGCTGGTTTTATTAATATAAAAATTACACTCATGTTTAATATAATTTTTAAATACAGAAAAAGTGCTTATTTATCAAGTCACTCCAGTGCAACTATAAACAAATTATATTTATCAATATGATTTTTTAAATAAAAAAAACTTTATAGCTAAATTACTATTTCTTGGTAGCATAGCTAAATAGGCATTTATGAAATGTCCAAAAACTATTATTACTTAAAAAATTCCATTTTTTTATTAAGTAAAAGAACGGGCCTCAATGTAAAAAAATCCTACTTACCTATCTAAAAAGCAAATACTACTACGAATTAAAGAAAATATTTCTAAAATGGAAATATGTCTGCTTTCCAAGAATAAGTAATCTTACTGTAGATAACAGTATTAAAATTTACAACAAATCAGATAAAAACCTCTTTGGGGGCAGGCTTTGGGTTGTTCGCTACTCTAGCTCTTATGTCATCTGCTGATCTCATCCAAGATTGACACATGAGGCTCGGGTGTTGAGACTGGGGCCGTTAAATTTGATAAATAATAAATATAAGATGTAATGGACTAGTAGGTTGGTTCTTGTTGGAGTAATTATCATATTCACGAGACTAAAGCCTCTTTCACATTCTATTGAACTGCAAGGTATTATTTTTGAACAGCTCACCAGCTCTTTAAGGGCATCAAGCAAACGTATACTGCTGTCCAAGTAGCCCATTTATTGATTTACTTGAATTTATTCGAAATCATTTACAAAATCGTTTTACCTCTGTTTCGTCATACCGGACTGGAATATATGTTGATCAGTAATCAGATTCGAGTACTTTTAAGTCTTCAAAAAGAATCTTATACGCTGAACCGTTACACCTAACTAGGCGTGTCCAAATACAAAAAATAATAATAATAAGTTAGCAAAAAATTTAGAGTGTGCTGAGTGAGTAAAAAGAGCAAAACCTAACTGAAGCCCAGCACACGCAATAAGAACTATTGCGGGACTCGTCCCTGCGGTCACCCTCAATATCAATAATACATGTCATTAACTAGGAACTGCACTACTCCTCTGGTTTGAATATTAGACAACATATTATAGTTGCAGTATCCTACCAAAGGATGAACGTATGAAAAAGGTAAATACAAACATAACAGTCAAGAGATTTTTTATTTAGATTCAACAAGATATGAACACCAATTTAATGAAAGCAATAACCTCAAGAAAGATAGAGTATACAGCATATGCATTCTTGCGTCATGGCCTCATAGAGAGGGCGCAGAACGTATAAGCGAATAGCTTCGCTAATAAAACTTGGTTAAGCCAAAAAACAATAACTGACTCTTGACAATAACCTTAGTATAAAATGTCAATGTTCAACATAACAATATTGAGTTATTTCCTGTCAGCCGTTCATTATCTCTCTTTCCCATAAACGGGAAAAATATACAATATCCCAAATTACAGAAAGCTAAAGTTGACGTTAGTCAGATAAACTCATAATAACTCGCAAACACTTAACAAATATGTACCCAACACTTAGTCGTCATGGCGGCTATCATTAACTTCTTATACGCACTGATGGTGCCTAATACTCTAAGTTAAAGAAAGAACGATTAAAGTTAAAATATGAACAGAGCAATTCAATAAACGGAATCTAATGACATAATATTTCAATAAGCAAAAGGCAAAACCTAACATCTAACATGGAGTAATATAAATTAAAGTCCCTTATGCTTAGAGAAAATATATAGATACTCAAAAAATATTTATGTCGCCAGATATTATACTTTTGCCCAATTCTTAAACTTAATACTCAAAATAAACATCATGGGCAAAGTTTAAAGTTAAAGTATATCGATATTAAAAATAATTACAAGTGAAGAACATATATTCTTGAAACGATATCCTATTTTCTTTTCATTGAAGTTCGTTATTATCAGAAATAAATACAAGTCCAAAAGATATCTTATTGAAAAAAACATCATATTTCAGTTCATTTAAAAGATAAAAGCTTAAGTCCGCAATACTTGACGTCAAATATACGTGCAATGTTTAAAGTTAGAGTTTTTAGTGAAGATTTGAAATAATTATTAAGAGTAGAAAGTGAATTTTGAATAATAAATATTATGCCGAAAAGGAATCTATCTTACATGGTTAATATCCGAAGACGTAGCTAGTACAAGCTACCTCCAAAGCCAGTCCCAGAGTGGCGCTTACTCCACTCGATCACACTTTTATACAGAAAGCACAGTTCACAGCACACGGAGTGAATGGAAGATAAAGGGGGCGGGGGGGGGCGGCAAATAATATAATGAGGCGTGGAATGTTCTACTAGCGTCTGGACGGCAGACTTGGGCATAGGTGGAGTGTTTCTTCTTCCTCGCTGAAGAGCTTTGCTGCGGGAAAGTCGTTGCAGAATGTTGGAATAGGCGTGGCCCTCAGTATATTGGGATCGGTCGTGTTGTTCGTGCTTGTAGTCGTGTAGCCGAGCCGGCCGCTGATGGAGTTGGTATAATAGGTAAGTTGATTGTTTTTGTTTGGTTTCGGGTAGCTTGTGGCAAACAATTCTGCAACGCTTCTTCTGATGAAGATGGAGTTGTTGAAAACGACCAAGATTTGAGATTACTAGCCACACTTGAAATAAATTGTTGCTCATTAATGATTACCATTCTTCTATTGTAAATTAAAGTTACTGAATTGAACTTAGCCTCTTATATTGCTATTTTACTCTCTAAGACTCCAATATCAGGTTTTTCTGATTCTATAAATCCTATGGAACGTCTTATAAGTTTGTCTGCGAAAACAACTGAAGTGTTTCTGCTTTGCAAACTTTCATAGAGTATAGATAATCTGCTAGTATATCATACATCAATCTAACAAGTCTAACGAGAACTGGCTGGAAGTGAATCTTTTTAATAGGCCTTCATAGCTATTTCTTTCCGAAGATGTTCTCCTTGTGAAGCCTTCAATAAGTGGCTCGCTAACGCTTCATAGCCGAACCACACAGCAGAAACTGTTCTGAATAAGCTTGCTACACCCCTAGTGCTGAGTATTATGCCTATTTTATTTATTTCTTTGTCTAACCCAATCGCACAGTCAGCAAGTTGACGTTAGTTCTTGGCTGATGTGCTGTACAAAGTGTACAGTTTATCCATAAATGATTGAAAATAATTTACACCAACTACTTCGTCTACAGCATTTGCAAGGGCTAATTCCTACCTGTGATTCATACAATGCCAAATAATTATGTTTGGATATAAAGATAGAAATCTTTGTCCCACGCCACACTTTTCCCCAAGAATTACATTAGCATCGCCACTTTTAAAAGACACTAGATTTCGCTTCAGATATTCATGGTCAAAACCATACTTCTCAAGGCATTTGTCAACAGCGTTAAATATTGTTTCAGATTTTTTATTTTCAAGCTCAACCAAATCTAAAAATAAATTGTTTGGTAAATGTTCCTTACTGATTTCACATCTTAAATAAATAATTAGCACAGATTTTGAACTTAGGCTAGTAGATTCATAAATAATATTGAAAATTTTCCCCGATGTTTTTTTTTACAATTGTTGGTTTAATTTCTTTAGAACCATGCTCTATGATCTCAGTTGCACTAAATCTAGAATGGAAATCGATTCCAACATCCACCCCATTTAGTTTTTGAAGGTCTAGCAAACCAAAGTGGTCGCAGAAGGTCGGTCATGTTTCACTAAATAATATGCCGATCTAAAAACAGCCTTAGTTGATTCCCTATAATAATTATTCATAGTATCACATACTCCCTCCATGGATTGTTTTTTCGATATATCTGAGATATTCTAGGCCCTGTTGCATGAGCACTTGGATTCTTGTGCAGAGTTTTTTTTTTCTAAACGATTTAGGCCGATAAGATTTATTTCAGCCATAAAATTTACCTGGTAAAAACGCCATTTAGTAGCCAAAGAAATACGTTCTTTTTTGAAAGCACCCAAATTACTCCCTTCAAAACAAGCCTTAGATCTAAGTTTACCGTTTCTGCAGTTGATCAAAGGAAATGATTATTTTTTCCCGCTCCCACATATTAGCCGTCCATACACTTGACCACTAGCCACCTTGCAAACATTTTCTGACCCTTCATTTTTATCAGTGTCCACAACACTTCCATTAAAGATAGCATTCGTTGATGTACTTGGTACCGATTGAAAATGTTCGTCTGGTTTGCTAGAGGGTCCACTTGACGCATTGACTCTTCCTTTATCAACAGATCGCGAAAAGAATGAAGCTAACGTTTTCTGTTGGGTTTTAATAGTTTCCATTAGTATATTACTGTCAGATATACAAGAATACATTTTGATGACTGGACCGGAGTGACTCCCTCTCAAGACACGTCAGCCTGACACTGGCACTAAAGTGAGATAAAAAATGTATCTTAATTTTTCTGTCATATAATATTAAGCCATAAGTGAAATTAGCCAATTTTGTTCAGAAGAAAAACAAGCTACCAGACCATAAAACACGGAGAGGGCAAGTATATTAGACTAATTTGGGAGTGGGGGTGTTAAGTTATTGCCAGGATTCTGAGCCTATATTATGTTTCTTGATTTAAATAACTTACAATTTTTAAGAGCGCACCTCCATCTTCAGAATGCTCGCCATTGTTCCTTCCAGCCTTCGTTCGAGGAAAGTCTTACGTTCCTCAATGACCCTTTGGGAAAATCGGACCTTCACACATGTTTGTACTGGGGACATAGTTTTCGGAGCCATTTCCCCAACTTCTGGTTATTCTGTTATCACTTTGATATAAAAGGATGCAAATATAAAGTAAATATTCAGAGGTTAGCCTCAACAATCGATCCTCTACAGTACCAGTCAAATCACCTTTCAACGCAATAAATGGTTTTCGGTTGTATACATTGTTTATTTACGGTGAATCATCTTCTTTCGGAAAGTAGAGCCTACGGATAGATTTGTCAGTGTTTACTAATAGATCTAGTCTAGATAACTTCATTTTCATAATAAAAAGTTATTAATAGAATATTGAAATAACATTATACATAACATAGTACTGTTATTAATATCTTATTTATATTGAAACTCTGATTAGAACAAAATTACATAACATAAAACATAATAGAAAGTAGAGTAATTTTTAACAGCTTCTTAAGATTAGAGTTCCAATTTTATATACATAATAGATAATAATATATATGTATATTATATTAATTTGTTATTTAAATAAATTCACTTTTATCAATGCAAATTAATATTGACAAATACACCATTTCAAACGCAATTTAAACAATAAAACACAATTTCCCAGGCTCATCTTATACAATTAGGCTCCTTATCCTTAATCAGGTATATCCTACACAGTATTAGGCTTACTACCGCGATGTTCATATTTCTAACATCTTTACAATTATTAAAAATATACTCCAAATAATAGATCTTCTCAATCTTATTCTTCAGATGATTACTAAGTTGACCATAAGTATTGGAATCTACTGTTTCTGAAAAGTAGAACAATTAAAACATGTTATAAAACTAGTACTAAGCTAATACGAGTATAATGCAATCCCGGTAAAATACAATCATCAACAAATTGACAATCATCTTGATAACTTATTTCAAATTAAAATGAAGGAGATGCTGAGATTCAAGTAGTTATCATACTAACCGGGGACTGTTTATCAACTATAGTGTCTTGGCGTAATGACTTCCACTTGCACTAATCTCCAGTTCCGCAGACTTCACGTCCACCCAGAACTCAGAGAAGGTTCTCACAAAAGTTGACCTGCAAAACAAATAATTTCACCAGACATTGCTTACATGTTTCTTTCAATATCTGTTTTAAACTATTTAATCGATGGTTTTAAAGTTATTGGTAGGCCTACATTTAAGTTTGTGTTCAAATGTGGACATTGTTCACAAAAATAACTAGTGATTTAATTCAAGGATTAGTGATATGATGAGGAAGGTGAGAGGGAGAGACCGTTAGCTAAGGTCTATATTTACACATGTTATGTAACAAAACGCATTTTTTCGCGTATATCTTGCAACAGTTGTATATTTGTGTGAGGCAAGGCCCAAGTGATACTCTGTAGTGTGCACCTAACTTAGTTCCAAGAAAACAATCTAGTGTCAGATCTGGACTAGCTTAAATAATGGGGTAACCTTTAACTAATTTAGTTGAGTTATAAAATATATAATTTAACGTAATTAGAACTTAAATAATACAGCATGAATAATAATAGTAATAATTTATAAATATATTAAATAATTTATTATTTAAAAACTTTCCACCAACCCAATTTTTAGTGTGGACTTTTCAATTACATTTGAATAAAAGCTAATCGTGATTTGTCAATTTATTTACCAGAATACAACAGTCGAGACATGATCGGGAGCCACCCACTGCAAGGTCACCGAGCTGACATTCTGACCAGAGCCGTAAACAACCTCGTACCTGGCAGCACTCTGGAACAAGTCAACAAGTTCAGGAACACTGCCCTGTGGTCAGATGTAGAGATGGGAAAAACAGTGATTTTACGATATCAGTGAATACAGTGACTGTGATTTTAAAATATCGGTGATTTATACCAGCGATTT
>CABFVX010006986.1:0-27581 GCA_902151425.1 Timema shepardi
TAGATCCCCTCCACCTTCCACCCTGTAGATCCTCTCTGATTTTCATCCTGTAGATCATATCCACCTTCCACCCAGTAGATCCCCACCACCTTCCACCCTGTAGATCCCCTCCACCCTCCACCCTATAGATTCTCTCTGCCTTCCACCATCATTATTGATATTTTTAACTTTTGAAAAGAGAAAAATGTTTTGCTTAGGTTTTCTTTTTGGCGCCACTCTCGCTATCCGTTTGGGATTCGCACATATTGTAACTCTATCTATGCTAATATTCAGGTGATGAAGGAGGTTGAATCAAGTGGAAGTGTGCTCGCATTTGCGTGGAGGTAAAGTGGGAAAACCATTAAGTAAAAACATACCCTCAGTACACCTAACCAGGATTCAAAACCCAAACTGCCCGTCGTAGGCATTTCAGTCTATTGTTGACGCCTTAGCCATTGGTTCTTAATATATTTTTTTAAATTCGTTCCCTTTAGTCATGACTAAAAGATTCGACACCTTAGCTCAGTTGGTAGCCTGTTTGTCTACTGATCTAAGGGTCTCAGATGCGATTCCCGGCAAGGCCGAAAAATGTGTCGTTGGTGAAATGTGAGTTTACCCTTTCACAGTGATAAATTAACGGTCAGGTACTGGACGTTGTGTTGGTCCTAGTATTATGTTAGATTATAAGGTATATCAGGATACGACAGCCAAAGCAAGCCGGTAGTGGAAAATATGATATGGTTTGAATTTAAAAAAACTGATCCAGGCCATAGACCGGAAATAGTAGGGGATGTAAAGTAAAGACTTAAAACGTAAGTTCTTTGAAATCTTGAGACTTACCTCGATGGCGTATTTAGCTAACGTACTAGTTTCGTGTAGAGCTTAAACTGCTGAGGACAGGGAGCTTGAGGTTTGAATCTTGCTCGGGTGAACTGGGAGTGGTTTTCCCCTAAATGGTTTCTTCCTCTCTCTCTCTCCACGCAAATGCGGGTTCACTTCCTTTATATTCAACCTTTACAATTCATAATCCATTAGAGTAGTTAGTACTAAAATGTATAGCCCGAACGGGTAGTAAGACGTGGTGCTAAGTATTATTATTATTATTATTTAGAATCTTGGGGTTGAAAATTTTCAAGATTACAATAATTTATCTTTATATTAGAAAGTGAAAATACAATAAAATTGAAAAATAATCATTTTAAAATAAAAAATAAAATAATTCATTGCTGTCAAATTTTGATATTGTCAAGTGAAATAAATAGATAATTCTGACACGATTTATTGATAATATAGCCCAGCTAATCGGACCTGAGATATACTCCTGTCAATCTGTCAGTTCCTCACCGTGACCCTGATCTTGCTCCCCAGTTGCACCAGCTCCCGTCGTAGACCCTCTGTCAGGACAGTCACCGCGTGTTTGGAAGCAAAGTAGTGAGCTAATCCAGGGACGCTCACCGGCATATGCCCGTCAATGCTGCAAAAATTATTTAAATTAACTATCTTCATAATGCGGCGTTTCTCAGGAAAATGGCAGTTCTAGACAGAAGCGGATTTACTCTATAGGTCCACTAAGCGCGGGCCTAGGGGCGGCGGCTTTAGAGAGCGGCACATTTTGGATTATATTATTTTTATTATAATATTTTGATTTTAATAATTATGTTTAAAAATGATTGACTAACATTATCGAAATAGTTCAAGTTAAGGTCATAACGACAATATTTATTTTCAAATAACTGTATTTTGCAATCGCTTTGTAACTGACTTCAGTCTCCCCTTCTTCATAATGTAAACTCAAGCTACTGTAGGGCATGTAAATGTCTGATTATTTTTTGTAGAAATCTTTTCTCGAATACTAACTTCCACCCCTCACCCTCCACCCTCACTCCAACACCTCTTTCCACCAAAACTTCCTAAAGACCTTGACCAAAATAAAGGGGGATTGGGGGGCGCAAATATTTTAAATACGCCACTGGTTCTAGAGCTTTAAAAACATTTATAGACATTAATATATAATACATGTGGAGTGGAAACAATTAGACTATCAATACTGAGGAAAGTGATTGACAACGTGCTGAGGTTTTCCTGACGTCAGATGGATCTCAGCTGAGTGATATTATCTTCAAAGAGTGATTACCATATTTACTTTTCAATTAAAGTGTTAATTTTCAAAATAGTTACCGTCTAATTATTTCGGCCCCACCTTGTTTGTATATTAAGGTTTTATGCTATGAGCCCATTTAAAATACATATGTATGACAAAATCGTATAAACTTTTTCATATTTTGTACATTATAGCGTGGAACAATTTTTTTTAAAAAATCGTCAAACAAAATGGTCCAAACAGTATTTTATTTTAAGTTCAAACATTTTAATTCAAATCATTTTAATTGTTCTTTTAAATAGAGTATATATATATATATATATTAAATCATCTTAGAGAAAACTTAACTGACCATTAAAATAAAGGGATGTTACGTCAGACAAATTAATTTCCAATGCTAAATATAAACAGTGTATCGTAATTGGTGAGAGAAACTCAGAGAGGTAGTATGGGGGAGACAAAAGGAGTGGATTGATGTAAACAATCTGGTGGCGGAACCACTTCCTCCGAACCCCCCAAAAATGTGAGAGAAGCCACAGGGGCAGGTCGGCAACACGCACACTAACCACACAATCAACACGTGCCAGCAGAAGGCTGTGGCCGGCCCGGTATACATGGACTTGTATGGGGGGATGTAAAATGACTGGTTTATGAAATGTGCTGTGGGATTTGCTGTGGTTAGTGCAGAAGATTGGGTCGCACGTGTTCTAGTGGCTTGTAGGACGGTACCAGGAATTTTTGAACGAATCCAGGTGAACATGATTTGCCATGTAATGTTCACAATTTTGAACAACTGTTTTAAATAAAAGGTTGTGGTCATATGGTTCATACTTGCATTCAAACATCTCTTGTTCACTACACATCTAACAGGGTGTAAATACTACGAACCTGTCGTGTTTCGCTGATGTAACTGACGCGTGTTGCCGATCTGCCCCTGTGGCTTCTCTCACTTTGGGGGGAGGAGTGTATTCACTACCAGGCTGATTACATCAACCATCTAATTTTTTTTTGTTCGTCCCCTTACTACTTATTTGAGTTTCGCACATCAATTATAAAACACAGAGTGAAGTGTCAATTTGAACCTCTTCCGTGTAACCCCCCCCCTTCCACACAAATAAAAATGCACTCTCCCTCGACGCAAATGCGGATCTACTTCCTATGAATGTTTCCTTCTTCCTGGTATTTTTAACTCTCAGTACAGCCGGCCAGAATTTGAGCCTCAATCTTCTCTCCTCACTAGAAATCCAGACGAGACAAGATTGACGCCTTTGTCCGCGTGCTCCCCGATACAGATTTCAGTCTAAATCGTACCTGTTGATGTGAATAATGTGTCCATCGTCCACTCCTTTCTCCTTCATCAACTTGAAGGCTTCTCTGGTGCAGATGCTGAGACCTAGGACGTTGAGGTCAAACATCTGTTTCCAATGGGAAGTCTCCCCGTCTTCATGGATATAAAATATTCAAACAAACCCCGGTAATTATTATTATCACTATTATTATCCACCTCAGTGGCATAGTTGGCAAACGCGCTAGTTTCGTGTTGAGTTATACTGCCAAGTACGGGGAGATCGAGGTTCGAATCTCGCCTGGGTGAACTGGGGTGTTTTTTCCTAAATTGTTTTCCACTCTCCCTCCACGCAAATGTGGGTTCACTTCCTTTATATTCAACCTCTCCCATTCATAACCCATTAGCGTCATTAATACTTAAGTGTATAGTCCTAACGGGTAGTAAGACGTGGTGCTAAGTATTAACTATTATTATTATTATTGTTACTATTATTAGCACTGCGTCTTACTAGCCGTTTGGTCTAAGCGCGTATCTACTAATTACACTAATGTGTTAGGGATTAGGGAGATTGAATTTAGAGGAAGTGTACCCGAATTTGCATGGAGGGATTTAGGCAAACCACCTTCACTACAGCCGGCCAGGTTCGAACCCCAACCTCATCTTTTGCAGCCTAGTCTATTGCGAGAGCAGACTTTTTCTTTGAATAAATGACGATAAAATAAAATGGGAAGACACAGTCGTACGCATTTTCCAAGGCCTATAGTTTAGGACCAAATTTTCAAAAATCAATTCTCAGTGAAGTACTCCTTAAATGATTTGTTTTAAACAACGAACACACATTCTTAATTATAATGTAAAACAAATCAGAGAAACCCATTTTGAAGGGGGAAAAGTTAGAGCACTTATGGAAAACTTACATATGTTCAAACATTAGCTATTAGTAATCACCCCGGAAAACAAGTTATACCTAGTTTAAACAGTTTTATTTTAAACAAAATGGTCAGAGTCATCTTTGAAAAATTTCGAATTTTCAACAATGAGCTATTAGTAAACTACCCTTAATTTGAAGGCTATAATTAAAATGAAAGAAGTACCCTGAAGTATGACAATAAAAAATCTAAAGTTTAAACCAAAATTAGTCTATCCTTTTTGCCTGTAGTCTCAGGGACACAAAAAGATCATTAAAATTTCTCTTTTTGGGTTGGGATGGAAATGGCACATAAATTAATCCGGTTAGGATCCCACATCCTTGTCTCCCCCGAACCAAAACAGACAATATTGACGTCTTTATCCGCTTGTACATCAGTACAATCACATGTATATTTGCCAAGTTAGAAACATGATATATAAAACAGATGTTAACTAAACTCAGAACTCTTTATTCTTCTTCTCGGACATTATTGAAATAAAGAGTTATCTTATTTCGAAAGGCCATTCGTTATTCCTTGCTATAAAAATTAACATTTTTTGTTTGACCTAGCCCAGGAGTTTTTGTTTTAACTCGACCATTTAGGATTTCGTCTGTTCGTTTGTCCATTTGTAGTGAACTTTATTCCACGATAAGTGTCAAATGCTTGTACCAATTTTACCAAATTTCAAACCTAAGCCGCACAATGTGTGTACTTGTTTTTTTTTTTTCGGTCTATTAATCTATGAAAATATAGCGGCTGCTCAAAAATCCGTATCAGTTTGTTCCACGATAACTCCCTTTATGTAGACGCACTTTAATGAAATTTGGTGGGTACATTCTTTAGATATTGGCTAAATGACGTATGTAAATAGTTTAGTAATACAGTTTTTATGTTTGAATATTGTAGTGGTACAAAATGTGTCTTTTTTAATATCTCATCTCAAATGATTTGAATTTAAAATTTAACCATTTGATTGAGTGTCTAGGGCCTTTTTTCATTTGTTTACGTTGAAATATATTGCTAGAATGATGTCTTAAACTACGTGAGCAACGGTTATTCTCTGAGAAAGTACTGCACTAATTGAATTAGTATTCTAGCTTCACCACTCATGGAAAATATCAACTTCAAATCCAAGGAGAAATTATAGGAGGAATTTCAACTTTAAATCCAAAGAGAAATCAAAAGGCTGAAGTACGAAAAAAACATGGGGGAAGTGAGGTCTATTAATCACCAAACTACCTGTACTAAATAAATAATCTTTCTAAAAGACTTTAGATAATGTGAACATTCAAAATATCAAAAATTATTTCATGTTTTTTTTATGGTATTACTAATAATATTATGATAACAATAATACTATAATAATGTTATAAACAAACTAATACCTGAATCAGAAAAATTATAATCGTAAACAACCTTTCCAAATTACATAAAAGAAATCTAATTTTAAAATACTTACCAAAAATGGTAAATATAGTTAGTTCGCACACATATCTCACCTGTTAGCATACTTAAGTATAAAACTCCAGCGTTGTTTACCAATACATCAATCCTTCCCAGGTTCTTCTTGACCCAGTCAAATGCGGCCAAGATATCTTCCTCCTTGCTCACATCACCTTTCAGCGCATGTAACTTACCAGGGGCTCCTTTAAGCTCGGCAGATAACTCCTGAAATAAGCATTTCCTTCGGATTAAAAGCGTTTTTTTAATAAAGTGTTTCTAGCATTCTGAAATTGAAAAAATATGTACTTTTAAAACTCTCAGGACAGTAAATATTTCACCACCTACATCAGGGACTGCTGGGACTCATCTAGTCTGGTTTGTCGGTGATGGGGATGTTTGGGTTTGCCTAAATAGTTACCCAGTCTCCCTCCACGCAAATGCTGGTACATTTCCCTTAAATCCCAACATCCTAATCCCTACATCAGTGGTTCTCAATAGGTGGCCCGCGAAGGATGTCAGTCTGGCCCGCGGTAAATAATTAAACTGAGAATAAATAGGCCTACATGACTAGTTATCCAAATTGTAAGATACTTGCCATTCTAATTTTAACTATGTTTGGGTCTAACTACAAATTCGTATCAAGCTTATATGACAGGAACAATATAAAAAATTGTTACAGGAACAAATTAACAGATGTTCATGTTGAAAACGCCTAGATTAGTAACTAAATCCTATATATCTATGATGTGTATATATATGTGTGTATATATATAAGCATATATATACACATACATGTATATATATATATATACACATATGTATATATATATATATATATACTCCAGATTTTAAACAAATCGTTGAAGGAGATCGCACTCATTTTTCTCATTAGTTTCTTGATAAATAAAGTAAAGCTTGTTTTATAATGTATACTTTATAAATTCTAAAATAAAAATATTGTTCATAATATTATTAGGTAATTAGTTTTCACTTTGAGTACATTGTGCAACTGTTTCGAATTAAGTTTACACACCCTCTGGCTCGGTCAATGAAAAAAAGATATAACTGCGGCCCGCTCTGAGAAGTCATTGAGAACCACTGCTCTACACCATCAGTGTGATTGACTGTGTATTAACCGGATAGGTAGTAGGAAACAAGATGATTCTAAGGGCCTGAGGCGATAAAATTTTGATGGACCCCCATTTCACACGAATTAAAAAAAATATATTAACAGACTTTTTGAAGCTTGTTTTCGATTCTTTTTAAAACTACTAGGTCCAAATTAATCGAACCTTTTGAACTCGTTTGTCTGATTCTTATTAATTATCACTCGCTAGGTTCGTGCTCATTTGTGTCATTTAATAATAAATTAGGAAGCTTATTTAATTGTAACAAAAATTATAAAGTGGCTATATTTTTATGATGTTAACATTTGGTGAATATAATATATTTATAATAATCATTATGGTCACACAAATATTACAAATAAATAGAGCTAAAATATCAATGTATAATATGTTGCAGCACCATTTTATAAACGGTCTAATTCAGTGGTTCCCAACCTCTTATAATTTAGCGCCCACTTCTGATAATTGGATTATGGCTACTGCCTTCCACCCATGCCTAAATAAAGTTAAATATAATATGCATACTGACATAAGCGACAATAACATAAAACTCATTTTACATTGTTCATTCCTGTGTAATTTATTAGTTCAAATTAAATAATTATGTATAAGTACTTTTTTAGTTGCATGAATTTTAATCCTTATTAATAAAAACACAAATCAAAAAATAACTTATGTTAAATGCTTCTAAAAATAAATTTAAGGCCCTTTTGTTAAATATTTTGTTGCCTAGTATTATCAACATGAAATTATTCCTGTAATATCCATAAAAACCTAAATGTCTTCTTACAATTTACCACCCCACTGAAAACCCAAAATGCCCTCTGGGGGGTGGTACCATCCGGGTTGGAAACACTGGTCTAATATAAAGATAGCTTTATTATGAGAGTAACAAGAGCTGCACGGGCATTTACCTAAAAATAGGCTGAAAATAATCTATAAATCAATAACACCTTCATTGCGGCCAATCGATAGATTGAACGAAGGTCTCATGACTAAGAAATACCACATGATTGAGAAACATTTCAATATTTTTTATATAGTTAAATTATTTGATTGGAGAAAGAAACAAACTCTCAATACAAAAACGGTAAAAAAAAGAATTAATACCGCATTTTACTCCCCGTTAGAGCTTTACATAGTTACATTTATTACTACCCGCCTCGGTGGCGTAGTTGGCTAACGCGCTTGTCGTGTTGAGCTGCCCGACTGCTGAGGACGGGGAGATCAAGGTTAGAACCTCGGTCGGGTGAACTGGNCTTCCTAATCTATTAGCGTAGTTAGTACTTAAAGCATATAACCCGAACGGGTATTAAGACGCGGTGCTAAATAATAATAATAATAAATAACATTTATTACTTTATCTACAGCACAAGTAGAAAAAAATTATTCGTAGTCTTAAACACATAGCTTTACTCCACATTATCATTATTATTAGCACCGCGTCTTACTACCCGTTCGGGTTATACGCACTTACGCTAATGTGTAATGGTAGGGTGATTGTGAGATGAAATGAAGGACCTACAGTTTAACGTGGAATCCGAACACACGGTGGAGACCTGGCATTCCCCACATTCACAAGATGTCTTGTCAGAGGTGAAGGAAGGGTTTGGTAATCAGATAACTCTGTGCCGGGACCGAAGATTGAACCCCGGCCGCCAGCATAGAAGTCTGACACCTTACCCCTAGACCACCAGGTCACCGTTCCACATTATCATGAGAAACGGTTTAAAACTCTTTATTTTTTGTCAGGCAATATTAAACATAAAGATAAGAATTTCAGGAAGGATTGGCCAGAAAGGATCAAATTGATCAATAAATATTTCTATCTGGCTGATAAGTTAAAAGTGCGCCTTATGACTGCTAGATATCATTTATCCACCAGATAAAATTTATTTATTTATCCATCACATTTGTATCGGGAGGTTTAAGTACCTGATAACTTTTATCTGAAAGTAATAATTATTCAAGGAACGCCCAATAAACAATAACAAAAGGATCTACTTAAAAATGAAAAGATAATAAGTTATATGAAATATAAGGGCGTTCCTTGAAGAATAATAATTATTATTATAACTCTCCTTACTAATCACCATGAATATATCTATTATTTTATCTTAAAGTTAAAAGGGTCTTTGTCCGTTCACCGTAGGAATTGTTTTCTGAAAGGCCTTTATCCTTACCAGAAATATATTATATAGTAGGATATTAGTAGGAAAAAAGACCTTTCAGAGAGTAATTCCTACCGTGAATGGAGTAGCTTCTGCACCCACGTGACGCCATTTGTTTCCTCGCACTAGTTTAGCCGCCATTATTTAAAAAATGTTGAGTGATGTAGCCACTCGCCAGGTAGTAGCGGTAGCAGCAGGGTTTATACGTATGCGCGCCCCAGTAAAAACCGTACCAACCTTGCGTTTTCTGCATAAACATCTATTTATCCTACAGATAGCTATCCAGCGGATAAATTCAGTCCATATTACGCGTAAAATATTAAAGTGGATGATAACCTTTAGCTGGTCTCTAACTTTAACCTCCCGATAGCAATATTTATCCGGTAGTCATAAGATCAACCCTTATTCAATTGTGTTGACAGATAGTCGAGCACCTACTATTATTTATTGTTAGAATTACTCGATTCTTTCCATCACTATGTTGTACTCACCTCTACTAGCTCAGCCCTGCGAGCCAAACCCACCACGATGAGACCATTCTTGACCAGTTCCCGGACAATAGCAGCTCCAATACCAACACTTGCCCCTGTCACTAGAGCGACACGTCCTGACCAACGCTCCATCGTACACTTACTTGACTATTGAGCTGGCACTTAGGAGTTACACAACCACTATAACGTTATCGTGGTGACACTTTTACACCAAACATTTGGTATATCTCTTGTTTCAAGTAGCTTTCTCTACACGGGTGTTGGGTCTAGAGTTCAAGACTTTTTTTTTTATCTACATCACATCTTACTACCTGTTCAGGCTATACGAATATGTATTAATTAATCTAGTGAGTTAGATATGAGAAAGGTTTTTCTTTAGCATCACGTTTTACTACCCTTTCAGATTATACGTTTATGTATTAATCATGTTAATGATTTTTATGAATTAGTAAGGCTATATTTAAAGGAAGTGTACCCGCATTTGTGTGGAGGCAGACAGAAAAACCTTCAGAACACTCAACCGGGATTCGAACTTCGATCAGCCCATCATCAACACTCTAGTATAGCGCGAGAGTAGTGCATTAGACTACGCGGGCACTGAAGCGGGTATGAGGAAGATTGGATTTAGAGGACGTTTACACGTATTTGCGTGAAAGGATGGTGTAAAACCATTTAGGAATTTAAGATTGGACATGTTTTTAAAAATAATGAGTTTTTGTTCAACATTTTGGAAGTAAAAATAGAAGGAAGGAGGGGGAAAGGCCGACCGAGATTGGAATACATAAATCAGTTTATGGCGGGTGTTGATGTAAGGAACGACATGGAAATGAAGAGAGTGAGTGAGAGTAGAGTAAAATGGAAGAGAGGAAGGAAGTTAAACTAATTGTATATAAAGAAATGCTATTTTATTTATTTCGAACAAAAATTATTTTAGCCATTAAAAATTAAAAGATACACCTTAGCTCACGTTTACTTCCTTTCCACCTTAAAAGGGAATTCCTTACCTGATTAGTTTGATTTGAATCCACTAGACGTCGCATAAGTTACTAAATATATCGATTCCATTTACTCCCCTGTTTACTACCAAACAGTTTTTTTTATTAGCATCACGTTTTACCGTTCGGTTTATACGCTTTTATACTAAAGTACGCTAATAGTTTTAAGGGTTTATGAAGGTTTTATATAGAGTATGTGTACCCGAATTTACGTAGAGGGAGATTGAAAAGCCATTTTAGAAAACTACTCACAGTACACCCGACCAAGATTCGATACTCAATCTCTCACATCATCGGCAGTCCAATTTACTGCGAGAATAGCTCGTTAGACGACGCGACCACTGAAGAGGGCAACAGCTTGTTGTTAATATTATTATTATTAGCACCATGTCTTACTACCCGTTCGGGTTATACGCACTTACACTAATGTGTAATGAATGGTAGGGTGATTGTGTGATGAAATGGAGAACCTACAGTTTAACATGGGATCCGAACCACGGTGGAGGCCTGGAATTTCACACATTCACAAGTTGTGATTAATACACGCCCTGTCAGAGGTGAAGGAAGGGTTTGGCAATCAGATAAATCTGTGCCGGGACCAAGGATTGAACACCGGACTCCAACACAGAAGTCCGACACCTTACCCCTAGACCACCAGGTCACCCAACAGCTTGTTGACTGGTCAAGTGGCAAAGTTATTCTGGCTGATCTTTCTTATTTTAGCCTGCTTCTCCTTTTCGTTCCCGGTCAAACTTCACAACAGGAAGACCATGGGGTGTTTTCTGTGTGCTTGGCTTTAATTTAATTTCAACCATGCATGATATTTATTATAGTGTTCATTACGCTCCAATACTTGAAGTTGTTGGGGTATTTTCACTGTCGTATTTGGTGAGCACTTTGCGAACCCAGTGATCATAATATTAACACATGACTTACAATCTAACCTAGTTCTAGAATCAACACAGCATCCAGTTCTACGGCCATTAACTCACCAACGATGCATCTTTGAACCTGTCAGTAGTCGAACCCAAGGTATTTAACGTGAACTTTCTAAATCAAACTATCAACACACGAGAATTTATTTGAGCGAAACTGAAATTGCTTACTAATTTTACCAAGAAAATCATTTCCACATATTTACCATGGTTCGTTTACACGCCACAATCTGCACCGGACCGACGGCTTTACTTCCCCTCCTAAGGAAGTTGCGCTACGGATTTGTACCGTTCAAGAAAGATCCGTCAACCTCGGCTGGGTTGGAACCAACTAACATCGGGTCCTTTCATCCTGATCCAATTTACAAATATTTGTAATCCTATAAAGTTAAAAAAGTTATGTTTCCATTGGTACACCTAGAAATGTAATTAGAGGGTGGTGTAAGCTATTCTTTCAGTGCATTCTTACGCATTGAGAGTTTGAGGGACACTTTTATTACGTTTAATAGTACATCTTTTGAATACAACACCTTAGCTCAGTCGATAGCTTGTTTGTCTAATGGGTTAAGGATCCCTGGTTCGATTTCTGGCATAGCAGAAAATTTATCTTTGGTGAAACGTGGGTTTACCCTTTCATATTAATAAATTAATATTTGGGGACCGAATGTTGTGCCTGTCCTAATATTAAGGTGGAATGCAGGGCATACGAAGCTATGACATGACGGGGCTAGAACTCCAGTAATGGATGAATGAAAAACTGACACGGACCATAGGCTGAAAACAGTAATGGATATAAAGTAAAGAATACATCTTTTGAATAGCAAGTCATGATATTGCTCTTAGAATCCAACATATGTGTCTATGAGAAGGATCAATGTGGGAGAAAGTGACCCAACTTCACAATGAGGTGGATAAATGCTAAAACCCAAAAAATAATATTCCCCCATCCGCCAATTATCAATGCCATTATTATGAGAAAAGTGACTCACCTGCTCTATGAAAAGGATCAATATGGGAGAAAGTGGCCCAACCTTGCAATGTGGAGGATCAATATTATTCTTATTATTACCTCATTCAAGGAGGTGGATCAATATTAACTTTATGGGAGAAAGGGATCCACCTCATTCAAGGAGGTGGACCAATGTTAACCTTATAGGAGAAAGTGATCCACTTCATTCAAGGAGGTGGACCAATATTAACCTTATGGGAGAAAGTGGTCCACCTCATTCAAGGAGGTGGACCAATGTTAAACTTATGGGAGAAAGTGATCCACCTCATTCAAGGAGGTGGACCAATGTTAACCTTATGGGAGAAAGTGGTCCACCTCATTCAAGGAGGTGGACCAATGTTAAACTTATGGGAGAAAGTGATCCATCTCATTCAAGGAGGTAGACCAATGTTAACCTTATGGGAGAAAGTGATCCACCTCATTCAAGGAGGTGGACCAATGTTAACCTTATAGGGAAAGTGGCCCACCTCATTCAAGGAGGTGGACCAATGTTAACCTTATGGGAGAAAGTGATCCGTCTCATTCAAGGAGGTGGACCAATGTTAACCTTATAGGAGAAAGTGATCCACCTCATTCAAGGAGGTGGACCAATGTTAACCTTATAGGAGAAAGTGATCCATCTCATTCAAGGAGGTGGACCAATGTTAACCTTATAGGAGAAAGTGATCCATCTCATTCAAGGAGGTGGTCCAATGTTAACCTTATGGGAGAAAGTGATCCACCTCATTTAATGTAGTGGATCCATGTTAACCTTATGGGAGAAAGTGATCCACCTCATTCAATGAAGTGGATCAATGTTTACCATATGGGAGAAAGTGATCCAGAACTGTAATTTCACCCAAATAGACACATCTTCACTGGTTTCGACTTTTACTTCTGACTTAATATTCTCAACTTTTTCTTTTAATTAAATAAAAAGGCATAACTCATATTTATTAACATAATTAATCTCAAAATAATTATTTTAGAAAATATGCATTTCAATAAAAGAAATTATGTTTATATCTATTGTAAACATAATAGTTTTGATGAAACTAACAACATTTATTTTAGTATAGGAAAATATTACAAAAGTGCCATACAATAAATTCTATAAAAATGAAATATTCATAGTTAACGTTTTGTGAGAAATTTTGAGGGGTTTCTACTTATGGTTGTGATTGTGGACGGTACTTATAGATTATTTTGCAACCTTTAATTACAAATCCACCATGACATAATAGATTATTTAACAAAGAGATTATATCATATTGTGTAAGTAAACAAAAGTAAATTGGGTATGTGAAGTTGTTTTTTTCTGCGTGTCTTACTTACCGTCCGGGCTATATGCTAGCATTTTTTTTTCCAGAATTATTTTTTATTGTAGGTTTAACATAAGAATTACTATTTTAGGTGGTCGAATGTTCTAAGCTCTCGCAATATTATTTACGAGGAGAAAATACTATATATACATATATAGTATTTACGGGGAGAGAATGATATTGTATATTAAAAAATAGCAATGCACCCGCCAAAACTCTGTCCTCGGCCTTCCAGTCAACAGGAACCTAGTACAATGCGAGTCTTAACCTCTTAGGCCCCTCTACCACTACTCAGGGTATCAGGACATTCAAACTGCCTATATTATTCAAGCATAAAATACCGACACATTTTAAGAGTCTTACCCAGTTGAAAAATCGCATAAGTCTAATTTGTTGCTTGTTCAAGTCAACAGCGTTGGTAGCAAAGCACATCGTAAAGTTCTGAAGTTTTGTGATTTTTGTGCCCCTTAACTATGAAATCGGGGATCCAGAGTCTTCGGCATAACATTGCGTTCATTCACAGATAGGCATGTTATGACCTATTTTTAATAATAATCGTATAGCAAAAAAAAACTAAAAATAAATAGATATTAAATTACGTACTACAAAATGTAAGTTAGATTTATAAATCTTATTGACACTGACCAGTAAATATGAAGACTACATCATTATAGATGAGAGGTTATTTTACAGTCAATATGTAACTTTTGTATGATTAAATATGCTCCTTACTAGTATACAAAACAATTTTACTGTTTTTTTTATGATTGTCCAAAGTGGTCTCTACCTTACAGGACGAAAACAAATTGAAGGTGTTCCAAAACAAGGTGCTTAGCAAGATATTTGGTACATAAAGGATTGAGGCTAATGGGCGGTGGAGGAGGTTACACAAGTATGAGTTACGAAGCCTGTACTTATCACGAGCCCTAATTAGGATAATAAGTCTCATAGCATACGGGGGGTAGGACATGCAGCGTACATGGAGAAATCTCGAACCATGCTCACGATATTGATTGGTAAACCCAATTGGAAGAGACCATTGGGAAGACATAGCCGTCGATTGGAGGATAATATTATAACTGACCTGAAAAATATAGGGTGTCATGAGAGGGATTGGATAGACCTAGCTCAAGATAGGGATATGGTGTAATGAGGTGGACTGGATTGACCTAGATTAAGAAAGGGATAGTGTAATGAGGTCGACTGGATAGAACTAGCTCAAGATAGGAATATGGTGAAATGAGGTGGACTGGATTGACCTAGCTAAGGATAGCGATAGTGTAATGAGGTGGACTGGATTGACCTAGCTCAAGATAGGGATAGTGTAATGAGGTGGACTGGATAGAATTAGCTCAATATAGGGATAGGTGGCGTACTTTACTAAGTGCGGCAATTAAACTTTCAATTTCCTAATGCCATAGAGTAAGTACGTAAGTAAGTATTCTCCTAGGTTCTTTAAAAAGTAAGATATTATAGCTACAACACATAGTTTATATGAATCTTTATTTGCAAAATATACTTTTATTGAAATAAGTCAACAGCTTAAACGATTTATGAAATTACAGCATGTAATTTTATTTTTTCAAACCATGATAGGCATTAATTAAAATGCAGTACGGTTGTTGTTTTATCGAAATTAATATAATTTTCTCAGATGTTCACCTAAAAATCCTTCTTCACTAGAACGACATTAATTTTATTGATGTACTTCTCCGACTGGTTTAATCGTTACCTCATGAATCTGAAAACAAACAACAACAAAAAGTTGTATTTAAAGATCTTTGTCAGTAGAGAGGATCATTTTATAAATTCTTATTTATACCACGATTTTGGTAGGAGCCCGGTTCTGTTCTGTTCGTATATTTCTGGCTCGAAATAAGGCCTCACAGAACGGGCTTCTTACCAAAATACAACAACAAGCAAACAAAAACAATAATAATGTTTTTTTAATATTGTTGAAAAATGACAACTGGACACGGGAATCCAGCCAGAGGCTTTTGGCTTAACGCGCCGATGCTCCAAGACTTAACTATCTAAGATTTGTCCCTTACTCAGGGCCATTATTCACTCATAATTTAACAAATTAAAAAGTTATATCTTGTACAAGCGGAAGCAGAAGCGTCGTTTCCAAGTCACAGGTAATTTTCTAATAGCTTATAATCAGTTGACGTTCAAACACGTCCATCACAGACTCTGCCTCAAACTATGAGCTATGGATGGCCTCGAGCAAAGGAACAAATCTTGGATAGCTCAGTGATGGAGCATTGGCGCGCTAAGCCAAGAGTCTCGGGATAGATTCTCGTATCCAGTTGTCATCTTCCAATCCTATTTAATATATTTAGAATGTAACCATGTGAGCCGCTAACTTACCAAACCAAAGACGATTTCCTTAATTTTTTCTAATAATACTCATTTGACTGTTAAATAAGTAAATGGCGTCATTCCGAAATCGAGCTATACTGACCAAGTGGCCACCTTCAACTTGCGATGATAGTGATAACATTTGCGGATAGAGGATGTCATGTGGTCAGCACAATTGAAACCTTCGGCCATTAATCTCAATTTTCTAGGCCGGAGCCGCAACTTTTATTTATTTAAGTAGCTCCCCATTTGTCCTCACTAGGCTGAGTTTACCCCATCACAGACCTACTGCTGCATAGTTAATGTCTGGAAGCGCCAGGGGATCGGACCCAGGACCTTTGAATCTATAATCAGAAACTCTGACTACTAGACCACAGACCATTTAACTGTTATATACCGATTGAAATTGTGCCATTTCATAATTGATTTTTTTACCGTGTATGAAACCATCAACATTAGTCGTAATTTTAACTATATTAAAATTACAATTTTTTAATACGAACACTTGTGTTCTCTCGGTATAAGTCTTCTGTATCTGAATATACTGAATTGTTTCCCACGAGAAATAATAGAAACGAATCCTAGCCGAATACGCAAACCGGCGATTTTTTTTAACCAAATTTGACATCACTTTGGTTTTTGCCAACCACTCTCCATGTTATGAGGGCAAATTCGACTCTGGGCACAGGCAAGGTAACCACTAGATACTCAGCATTACGTGAGATTCACTGCGCTATTTGAGAAAGGTTGAGTCCTTGAACACTGGGGAGTGTTAGTTGCAGCTCTCAATGATAACAGCACTTCCAAGTGAAACAACTCACTTTCAAATGTTCGTTGTAAGGGGGGTAGCGGTCCTGATACAATGGTTCAGGTATCAACAATACCCCCACTCTTAGCCCCCTCCCTCCAAGTCTTAGTCGACGGTATTTGAAGATTGTTTACAATTAGACAATTTGTGATCATTCAATTTAAAAAAAAAATTGAGCATTGTATTCTACGTTCTCTTTGTAATTTTCATTCTGAATAAGCAAGTTTGGGGGCAGATGAGGGTTGGTTTAGGGGAAAGAGATGAGACCACTACCTGAACCTAGCTTTGTGAAAGACGGTTTATTGACACTAGAAGGCAATTTTGTTTGTTGTCTAGTTAAAACATCTTTAAAGTAAACTCTCCTTTGAAATGCCTGCTTGATAGCGATGTTGTCACTTGGGAGTGTAAAAGGCGATCCACGTGTTGAAGGACTTAAGCTCTCCCAATGAACGCAGCCATTTTATTCTAGGGTCCTTGGTTCTGGTGTATGCCTTGTTTGTAGCCCAGAAAGTAAGGGGAAGTGTGGGACTTCGTCTACACTGGATCATAGTCAAATCCCCCAGTAGAGGATAACAAAGAATATTTTTTCAACACACTTGTGGTAACCTAAAATTAAATATTTTTGAAAAAAAAATTAGGTTTGTAGTTTTTTATTCAATAAGACTCCAATAAGCTACTAGTCTAAGCAATGCGCAGGAATATAAGATGATATTTCATTAAATGATTGTCCTTCGCGCATATTAGTTTAGGTTTTCCTTTGAATTCCACCTTCTTCATATCTATCCCATGAACGTAATTAAAATGCGTATCACCCGGAAAGGCAGTAGAACTGAAGTGGAAAATGAATATAAATAAAGGAAATTTGACTCACCTGAACATGTTGTGGTGCACCCAATGCATATAACACAGCGCCTGCGATATCCTCGCTATGAAGAGCGGGCGGAGGTTCAACGCCCTCAGTAAGAGCCGCTCTGAGCATGTCTGTATCCACGGAACCAGGGCTAATACTCTGTAAAACGGTTCATGCAGTTTACACGTATATCTTACATGATAATATATTGCATATTGTTTAATAGCACAGGCAAATATGTATACCTTATATTTATTGATCCTACATGAAAATAAATTCTTCCCGATTGATCTTCCATCTTTGTTTTCCAACATTCTGAATTTGTAAAATCAAATATTGACAATTTTGAGGGGAAATTTACAAACTTGTGGATTCTTAAATCATACATTTTTGTATGAAATTTATGTACAATGTTCGATTCAGGTGACTTAAAACTACATTTACATTAAATGAAAGATATTTTCAGATACGACTGTCTGTATCCGTAACCAAATGCAACCAAACAATTTCCACCTCTATGTTTCTAAGTTAGAATTTGGTAATTGCCTATCCAGATTTAAAATTCATAATATTATTTCCTCACCGTGACCCTGATCTTGCTCCCCAGTTGCACCAGCTCCCGTCGTAGACCCTCTGTCAGGACGGTCACAGCGTGTTTGGAAGCAGTGTATGGTATTAACCCGTCCAGGCCCCCCAACTTGTGTCCGAGTATGCTACACAATACACATACATAAGACAATAAATAGGCCTTTGACTCAAATCGGTGTTGGCATTGTCTAAAGCAGAGGTACTCTGGATTCACACATTCGCCGAAAGACAGGCGCAAAACAGAACGCGGTCATGTGACGAGCTCTAAGCCAATCACAAGATTTCTGTCTCATCGGCGCGAGCTGTTCCACTAAAGTTCAACTCATATCCACTTCGTCCACTCTGCCTGAGATGTTCAGCACGGGAGAACCAATCAAATCTCAGAACCAACCATCTTGAATTAGTACGCATGAGCATTTAACCAAAAATCCGCTCTACAGCCAGAAGCAGACAGCTTAGTTGGCCTTTGTGAGAAGATTGGAAATAACCCGTTAATGTAGAGTGTGTGTAGCAATGTATTGGATCGTGTCAAGACACAAAATCATAATTTGTAAACATCCATCCTGAAAATTATCTAAAATATATATTTATCCACTCGAAAATGAAATATGTTGATAATCAGCCGTTCTAAATTAACGTTGCAATGCATCATGGGTCAACAAACAGCGGGTGAATTGCTGCACTACAGAGAAATATTTTGCTTTCTATTTTTGGCGAACATGTGAATCAAAACTTAGTCAACTTTTATTGTTCGCGTACCTGCTCTCAGATATAATTTATCTTAAACTTAAAAGTTCTTGGTGAATAATGCACACACATATTTTATAATCTACATCCAAAATAAATTACACCCAAAATCTTCTATTAAATTATATTTATTATTATTTAGCACCGCGTCTTACTACCCGCTCGGGTTATACGCTTAAAGTACTTATTAAGCTAATTGATTGGGAGCTAGGAAGGTTGAATTAGATGAAGTGAGCCCGCATTTGCGTGGAGGGAGAGTGGATAACAATTTGAGGAAAATCCACCCTCAGTTCACCCGACCAAGATTCGAACCTTGATCTCCCCGTCATCGGCGGTCGAGCTCAACACGACTAGCGCGTTAGCCAACTACGCCACCGAGGCGGGTATTAAATTATAAATGTTTAATAAGAAACATATAATTTTTTTTTAAATGTACGTAGCCCATAAAATGTCTTCGTGTCCAGTATATATAACACTGGTACAGTAGCCCCATGGCTTCTTTGGTGCTGACTGACAGCTTTGAAGAGTTGACAGACCAAATTATGCATCTCTACGCCGAACTATATTATCTGCACTGGCGGCCGGGGTTCAATCCTCGGTCCCGGCAAAGATTTATCTGATTAATAAACCCTTCCTTCACCTCTGACAAGACATCTTGTGAATGTGAGGAATGCCAGGCCTCCACCGTGGTTCGGATTCCACGTTAAACTGTAGGTCATTCATTTCATCTCACAATCATCCTACCATTACACATTAGCGTAAGTGCGTATAACCCGAACGGGTAGTAAGACGTGGTGCTAATAATAATAATAATAATATATTATCTGCAAAAACATGTGTTTAGTAGCTGTCACTTCTAACAGTCAAAATTTAGATATATACCTAAATGTTGACTGTCAGAAGTCAGCTGTGAGCTGTCAGTCAGCACCAAAGAAGCCGTGGGCCTACTGTATAAACGCATCACTCATGTTAGGGTAAGGACACGTGGAACGCTGGTTGCCAGCGCCGACAAGTATTATAGAGAGTACGAGTTAAGTCACCATTGTTATAGTTGGCATACAGAGGAAGCTTGTCTAGACTTGTTGGCGCAAACCAGCAAACAAGAATGTTTGAAACATATTATCTGGCGCTCATTAAGCGTGCAGACGCCCTCAAGGTAAATGTGAGAGTGAATCATTTTAACTGTTTCATAATTAAGGATTACATATTTAAAATAATTGTTAAAAAGAATTTTTTTACTTATCAAGTTTATATATTTAAGCCATATTTTCTTGAGTTTGTGTCAAAATAAGTTATTTTTTATGCATAATTACAAAATGCATGTGTTTTATCATATTTGTAGAGTATATTTCGAAATAATTTTATTTATATTTAAATATTAGTATTATTTTTAAACTACTCCTCAATTAAATAATAATATTTAAATTAAAATCACCCTCTGAATTAATTACAAAGAAGGTAAAATGTTCACCTAATAGGCGAATTTATATCTTTAGTAAAAATGTATCTAAAAGAGTAGACCCCGAGTTATTGCCACAATTTTTAATCTGTAGTAAAAATGCAGTGAACTCAGGACAAATCTTGATTTTATGGAGAGAAAAAAATGTAAATTGTGATAAAAATTGCCATAGCTGAACAATTGTTTCTTTTAAATCTTTAACTGTGGAAAATATTGATTTTCTTCTCCAAATACTCGTCTCCCAGGATAAATTCCATCTACTCCTACTCCATTTCTACATAGAATTTCTATCTCGGTATTTTCGACCCAAAACCGTACATAATCACTTGAAGACATCTTTCCTTATGGGAAGCTATCTGCAAATTGCACTTGTCTCCCGCTTTCTACGTGGCTACCCATAACGGATTACAAGTACTGTAACAAGCGCTGGTGACCCTGTTTGTGTCACTTTGTCCGTAAACAAGAAGGAAGATATAGACCAAAGTATGGGATGTGAAAACATTGCCTTAGATGTGTGACCTTATCTCTCAGTGCACCCTGCGTTCTTTGACCTGTAAATAAGCACGAGCGTAGCAAAGTGTCGAAGATAAAACTCGTATCCACGCCCACCTCATACACTCATATGCTACAGTATATTTTATGATTATTCAATTTGGTTGAAACTTTCATATCTCTGAACTTAAGAAAAGACTTTATTTTTGATTGTAAAATATTTCATGGATAATTTTCCTTTTTAACTTTAGTATGTTTAATTTTTATTCTTCTAAGAGGCCACATCAAAAGGGAAGCCCCAGGTCTGGGCCACTTACCCCTACCTCTCTTTAATAAGTCTCAGATTGTACCTGTTGATATGTATAATGTGTCCATCGTCCACTCCTTTCTCCTTCATCAACTTGAAGGCCTCTCTGGTGCAGATGCTGAGGCCTAGGACGTTGAGGTCAAAGATTTGTTTCCAATGCGATGTCTCCCCGTCTGCATGGAGGTAACACAAAATTAATCAGCTAAATTTCAATTAATACTTCATTATATAAAACTGTTAGTACATGTAATCATAAAATAAAACTAATCGTACCCAGACGAAGAGTCGTCTAAATCAACTTTCGTTTTGGCCCTAGTCACGGGGTTTGTAATAAAGCTCAGAGTAAGTTCAGATGGGTTGTGATTTTTTCACAAATCTACAGCGGAATTTTCTTTATTTAAAGACATTAGAAAGATTTATTATTATTACTATTACCATTATTATTATTATTATTATTATTATATCAAGAACTATGTTTTAACAACGTCTGTATATTCATCAACTAACGTAAATTATAAATAGACTGAAACTTCCATAATAAAAATTTGTTAACTTTGATATAGGCCTAATAATCCTCAAAAATAAGGCTTTTATTAAGATTAAACTGGTTTGGTAGAATTTGGAAAATTTCTATCGAAAGAAATAGTCGTTTATTGAAATTATGGCCTACACTTGATAATTATTAATTATTTTTTTAGCGCATGAATAAAATTGATTTGGTAGAACTTCTAGAATAATTGTCAAAAAAATCATTTCACAAATTAAATATATAGATTTAATTTATTTATATAACTCATAAATGAAAGCCTTTAGGATAAACACTACGACAGGGAGCATTTAAACCAGCAATGTCTCGGAGATTGAAGTATTGAGATTGACTAAAAATTGGTTTCTAGTTTTAATTGATGTCGATGTTTCTGTAACACCATGAAATCAAAAGAGTAGTTTTTATGACACCACCTGTCTGTATCTCGGCCTTGAACCGAAATCATTTTACCGATTGGGCTAAACTTGGTAGGCCTGTATAGGGTTTTCATTAGGTTTCCCATATCAGGTTTTTAGAATAAGATGGCCATCCATAAATTTTAGGGTGGTTTGCTCAAGGGTCAAGATAGAGAAAAATCGATTTTATCGAATTGGCCCTAACGATTTTGACTAAAATTCGTATAAAGACACTGTTTTACATTACGAACAAAATCGTGGGTCTCATTTTTTGCCCGTGACTTAGAGAGTAATTTACAAAAGTGGATACCTCAAATCTCGATTGTATCCTCGCAATCCTTTGAGATACGACATAGCTTGTAGAGTAGAAATTTAAAAAAACTTTCATATGAAATATATTTTTATAAAATCAATCGGTTCTGGGATATAAGCAAATATTATTTTGAATGAAGGTCTTCGAAATTGAAAGTTGATTGTTATGTTCTTTAGGGGAACGAAATATTCCTCTCTTCTAAATGTTTCTGTAAGAGTATATATTATTGTGTTTCTGTAGGAGTGTATATTATTTTATTTTATTTCATTTATGCTCTTTGATGTAAATGGGATTATCTTTTAGCCATTACGTTTATGCAACAATGTATATTATTTTGTTCCACATAACTTACGAATTTTATTCTGAAAATAGAAAAATGACACCTGGACACGGGAATCGAACACGGCATCTTTGGTTTAGTACACCACTGCTCTAACCACTGAGCTATCCAGGATTCGTCTCTTACACAAGGTCATTCTTCACTCATATTTTAAGGCAGAGAGTCTATGATGTACTTAGGGATTAGAGTAGGGGTGTACTAAGCCTAAGGTCCCGGGATCGATCCCCATTTCCAGGTGTCATTTTTCAATTTTCAAAATATTATATCTGTGTGGAGTGATCCCTCACTAAATGCATACATAACAGCTTCGGCTATTTGATTCTTACGAATTTTAAATAAATATCTAATTTTTTTTAGGTAGAGTGAGAAATTCTGTTCTATTCCACACTTTTTTTTAAAAAAAATTCAACCATACATGGCATTTACATAGATCGATGTTTATGTAGGAACGTTGATAATACTTATAGAAAATAAATTGAAATTATTTGAAAAGTAAACTTTGTTAATCAATATCCTAACAAAACGTTCTCTTATCTTTTTATTCGTCAAAGCTATTTTTGTGATTAGATATGGTTGGTTATGATAAAATAATCCTTAAAGTACAAATGGTTTGTTTTAATTAGTCTTCATCGATTATATCATTCAAAAATAATCTCAAATATTTCTACAAGTGATGAAACAGTTATGGTGCCTATTAATAAATACAAATTTTAAAAAAAACAATGTAGACTAATAATTACAACATCAATAAACTGTTTATTTCACATTTTAAACCTTAAACATTATTATTTCGGAGGGGTTTGGTTATTTCTAGCATCAAAGTTAAGTTTTAAAAAAATGAAACAATTAAATCTAAAATATTGTTTATAACAAAAAAAATCATTAAACACGGGTTATAAACTATAATACGGACAAAATCATTACCATATGGATAATTACAAGAACCCAATTAATTAGTGACCAACTAAATCAATCATTAGTTAAAACAACAAAGAGTAGATTATAAAAACAACTAAATGTTTAGGTTATGAATTAATAAGAAGCAATCATTAGAACAAAAGAAACCATGACCCGTATAATGCCCGGAAATATATCCCAGAATCAGTAGTACTATACAGTAAGTCCTCTACATACATGGATCCGAGTTACGCGGTTGCGTTACTTCGCCCTACGGCTAGTAACGTCATCTATCAGATCCCACTTTAAATGCAACAAGAGCTGGTATAGTCCTCACCATTTTGTTTCCAGCTATAGCGTAAGTCGGGTCTAGTTAGTGAAACTACATAGTAATTATTGTAAACAAATTATAAACCCTAAATATATCTGAGAAACTTAATTGTGATGGTATACTGGATATGGTAGTGAAGATGGTACTGAACAAAGTTTCATCTCCTACTCAAAGTTTTATTTTCATAAGATTTCATTATTAATTATTTTATTATTATATTATAATATTATTATCCTTTGAAAACCTTCGGAATAAATTTAGCAATTATTATTGTGGCAGAATCATGCTATGCATATACAAATAATGTTTCTAGATATTTAATAACGTTTATTGAATTCCAAACTAGATAAAAAAAATAATGGGTATTTCCGGACTACCCCTAAAGATCTTGCCTTGACAGTATTACCACTCGTAAAAGTCAGCTCGGCTAGTTGACATTTTCCTACACAAAGCATCCAGCGATAACAAAATAATCCTATAAAATTACCCGTCAGAGAAGTCGTATAAAGAACTCCAGCGTTGTTGACCAGTACGTCAATCCTTCCCAGGTTCTTCTTGATCCAGTCAAATGCGGCCAAGATATCTTCCTCTTTGCTCGCATCACCTTTAACCGCATGTAACTTACCAGGGGCTCCTTTCAGCTCAACAGATAACTCCTGAAATAAACATTTTGTCCGTATGAGGCGTAGTCTTTATCGTTTTAAGTTATAGATTGTCTGGTTAAAAAAAGGTGCAATTTGTTAAGATGTCATGTCAGATAGCTAAAGGTGAAACATAAATGTATACATTTAATGTCGAGAAGTGTCTCTATCAATTTTCTTAATTTAGTAAATCAACTCCACAACAGAACGTTATTTTACCAATAAACCAAAAGAGCCAAACCAAAATACAAGCGATATAAGTTTCAACCCTCATTAAGGTGATTGACCCTTTTCATTTAGCGTGGAAATGCAGAGCCATGGGGAAAAAAAGTTATCTACAAGAATTTTTGTTGTTTTGCAATTTTCTTTTCGGAAACGGTTTGTTCACCAATAGAAGTATGCTGATTAGTTTATACTTTTTTTATATATAAACACACCTCTATAATTTTAACAAAGAATAGATAGAGATAAAATTGTCATTTTTCAATAGAAATATGCTGGTTTCATAACAAAAAATAATAAAATGTAACACCTAATAATAATTGATACATTATATTTGAAGAGGTGTTAAAAATATTAACATAAAAATCTCACTCGTTCTCGAAAAAACTGATATTTCCAAACGTATGATTTTTCCTCAAGACCTGTCCGGTATTCCATTCACCGTAGGAATTGACTTCTGAAAGGCCTTTATCCCTACCATAAATCTACTATATAGTAGGATATTGGTAGGAAAAAAAGACCTTTCAGAGTGTAATTCCTACCGTGAATGGAATATAGCTAGCGCCATCTACGTTTTCCGTGATCCATCTGTTCTTGTTGGCGCGGAAGGATACTTTGGTCGGTTGTGAAACCACGCCACGCCTTTCACCCTCCCACCCACCAGCTCACAAAATAGGTTTTAGACTTGCACTCGACAGAACCAAGGGCCTTAAGAATAGAATGAAGTAAGCAAATGAATCAGTAATCAGACGTCCTACCTACTAATATTATTTTAGAACTCCGTTTTACTTACTACCCGTTCGGATGATACGCTTACCAATTAAATTAAGACATTGAAAATTAGAGTTGCCAAATATTATAATTAACAATATTACATTATTAACAGTTTGCCACGCGCATCGGTGAGCACGTGGACTACACGTCTAGCTCAACTAGTCTGTCTTACCGGTGACAAAGCGCTCCAGGTTCGAATCCTGTCTAGATGTAACGAGTTTTGTTTTAAATAAATGTTTTTCCTCTACCCTTACACTCAAATACGGGTGCATTATTAGAGATGAGTCTAAGCATACTTCCTTTTAACAAGTGGTGCAGAATTTGATCCAAGCTAATATTCTTCTTTTTATTTTTATCAGAAACAACCGAAATAGTTTTGATCATGCGATCGGAATAACGCCCTCTGAGGCTTAGTAGATTACATAAAATGACGTTTTTACAAAGGACACTCAGCATGAGGGTTAAAAAACTATATTTAAAACTATCAGAAGAAATGTACATATATGACATCTTAAAATGTGAATCATCTTTAATAGTAAATAACATATGGCCAGGTTACTCACCTCTACTAGCTCGGCCCTGCGAGCCAACCCCACCACGATGAGCCCATTCTTGACCAGTTCCCGGACAATAGCAGCTCCTATCCCAGCACTTGCCCCTGTCACCAGAGCGACCCGTCCTGACCAACGTTCCATCGTGAACTAACTGATAGTCAAGGTTTACTCTTTAGGTTACACAACTACTTTGTCTTTATCTGTATTGTAACCTTGAACCATCACTAACATCACTCAATTAGCGTCACTATTCTAAATACCCGCGTCTCTTAGTTCTGCTAACATACGATCTAGAAATAACGGACTAGTTTCATAGTCAAATTTAGTACGCCTCACGTGCGGCGCTACAGTAAATACAAGACGACACCTACCTAGACTCGAATGGAATGGGCCGTTCTCGCATAGGAAACTGGCCCATTCCATTCTGGTTTAGGTAGGTGTCGTCATGTACTTAGTGTAGCGCCGCACTTGAGACGTACTAAATTTGACTATGAAACTGGCCCAACGTTTTTGGCAGTTATAAAAGCTACTAGAATCCCGTGTTAATAAGTAAAGACATGTGATTTGTATGTCACTTTTAATAGATGGCCAATGCACGTGAAACAATACAAGTAATCTATTAAATTGTAATGGATAGAAAATGTTATCTATTAGCATCTACACTTGAACAAAACAAGTTTATTATTATTATTATTATTATTATTATTATTAGCACCGCGTCTTACTACCCGTTCGGGTTATACGCACTTATGCTAATGTGTAATGGTAGGGTGATTGTGATATGAAATGGAGGACCTACAGTTTAACGTGGAATCCGAACCACGGTGGAGGCCTGGCATTCCCCACATTCACAAGATGTCTTGTCAGAGGTGAAGGAAGGGTTTGGTAATCAGATAAATCTATGCTGGGACCGAGGATCGAACCCCGGCCGCCAGCATAGAAGTATGACACCTTAAAGCTGCGGCGCCACTGCGACCAAACTCGACTGGACTTGACATAATCTGCCGACCGGAGTCAGGTCGTGTACGGTCCCAATTGGAAAACTAACTTGAGTCTGTTTCCCCCACCACTCGTAACAACACTATCTCCAGCACGTGAGCAGTTGTTTACATACTCTACGTCTAGCATGTTCATATTTAAAATTGTATTAAAAGTACAAATCTAAGGCACTCGTATTTACAATTCTATCTAAAGTGTATATATA
>CABFVX010006987.1:0-13829 GCA_902151425.1 Timema shepardi
CTCAAATATCTTCCGGAGCACCTGCACTTGATTGTACTTTAAATAAATGTGTTATTTCATCAAATATTAAAAATCTACAATTTTTACATCCTAAAAGTGGAACATTCCCCTATCTATGGATTATCTGGATAATACCTTGCCCCATAAAATGGATGTTTCTAGAAAAATATATTTAGTTACATAAACGTTGAGAAAAGTCCAGATTATACCACGACCTCCACCATTTCTTCACTAAAGAGTTATCTAGGTATTTTTGAAGATTAAGAACTGGCGGTCAGTAAATATCCCATAATCTGGTGGTCATGTAGTTCAAGGTGTTAGAATAGTAATGTATTGGATTGATGGCTCTAACGATGTTGTCAGTATACCTGTTTTTACTTCTTTACATGATAAATAATTATGTTTATTGATGTTCTAAAATAATTTAATTTAAAAATAGTTTAACTACGATGATTTTTGGAAAAATTGAAATAAATTGTTTCAAAAATGGTCTTTAATATCGAGTTCAAAAATGGTTTTTAGGAATTGCTTTTCAAGAAAACTAAGAACAAATTTTAATTTTGCTAGCATAGATAATTTGAAAGTAGTCTCCAAATAGTTTATTTTTCAAAATTAACTATTTTAAAACAATCTTTTGATCAATTTTGTTAAATGTTATATATAAAGAATGTTTATTGTGGATAACAAGGGGATGTGTGAGTTTTTTCCCATGGAAAACCTACTTAGCAAGTAGTTTCTGAAGTTCTATTTTTGAACATTGTTTCAAGTTTAATACACTATAATTATGTGTAAGCTTGTACGATTGTTTTGCATCATTTATTTTTATATGTAAATAATCAAAATTCTACTAAAATAATTTTTCAAACAATAGCCGCTGCTCTAGATTATTGAATATTTAAACATACATTCCAGCACAGTTGGCTTTACTTTGTTTAGATCACCTAGAAGGTGGGCTTGGTTGGGATGGTGTTTAGCTCACCTAGAAGGAGGGCTTGGTTGGGATGGTGTTATCTCACCTAGAAGGAGGGCATGGTTGGGATGGTGTTTAGCTCACCTAGAAGGAGGGCTTGGTTGGGATGGTGTTTAGCTCACCGAGAAGGAGGGCTTGGTTGGGATGGTGTTTAGCTCACCAAGAAGGAGGGCTTGGTTGGGATGGTGTTTAGCTCACCTAGAAGGAGGGCTTGGTTGAGATGGTGTTATCTCACCTAGAAGGAGGGCTTGGTTGGGATGGTGTTTAGCTCACCTAGAAAGAGGGCTTGGTTGGGATGGTGTTTAGCTCACCTAGAAAGAGGGCTTGGTTGGGATAGTGTTATCTCACCTAGAAGGAGGGCTTGGTTGGGATGGTGTTATCTCACCTAGAAAGAGGGCTTGGTTGGGATGGTGTTTAGCTCACCTAGAAGGAGGGCTTGGTTGGGATAGTGTTATCTCACCTAGAAGGAGGGCTTGGCTGGGATAGTGTTATCTCACCTAGAAGGAGGGCTTGGTTGGGATGGTGTTATCTCACCTAGAAGGAGGGCTTGGTTGGGATGGTGTTATTGGGATGGTGTTTAGCTCACCTAGAAGGAGGGCTTGGTTGGGATGGTGTTTAGCTCACCTAGAAGGAGGGCTTGGTTGGGATGGTATTTTAAGAATCTAAAATAGTTTATGAAAACTATCAAAATTAATTACCATATCATCAAAGTAATACTATGTGTCAAATTCATAATATGTAGAGAATTAATAAAATATTCATTTCGAAGCTCGGGCCTCGATTTTCTCCAAACCAGGTCATTATAAATTGTATTTCCCCGTTTTATTTCCAAATTAATGTTTGTATCTACTATTTATTTATATTCCATCCTTGAATAAAGTCACTAATAGCCCTTAACGATAACTTATCCCAAAAGGCGTATACGCCGAATGTGATGTAAAACACAGCGCCAAAAATAATTAGCTTATCCAAAAAACTTAAAGTAATGAATCAAAATTAAAGTGTAACCTTAAAAGAATTTGTGTCGTTTAATATAAAAAATTACATCTGTTTTAAATTTATAAGCCGTATTTAATGTAATCTAGTGTTTAAAATTTATTTTTTGAAACCAATAAAATCCCTCCTGACATTTAGTTAGACACCAGTTAATAGTCAAGAACCTCTAAAGTAGGACCGGTTGTGTTGGTTAGGAAGACGTAGCGACGTAGCTACTACAAACCTAACCTGCAATATATCAATTGTTGGAGATTTCCTTTTACTTTTTGTGTGAAGCCCATGAAATAAATGATCTTTAAACCACACTGGGGAATATTTCAAAAGATCTGCTATAAATAGCAACAGGGGGCCACACTTGGCTCACTTAGATTGGTCAATAAACTGAAACTGTTTGGAGTCTCACAAATTAAAAAAAGATTGCAAACCCATTACGTCACAGCGTGTTAGAACTGGACCACTTTTATTTTCTCAGCCCCTGGACTGTCTACATCTAATTTTATTAATGTGATATATTGGCATTTGCGTGGAGGTGGATTGGAAAGATATTTATTAAAAGTCTCCCTTAGGACTTTATCTCCCCACTTCGTGCTACGAGCAAAAAAGAACCAACTATCAAGTATTAGCACCTCCATATATAGCTGTAGATAACCGTAAGGGCGTAACAAAAGAAAGTAAGAGGTGCTACGGAGATAGTCCTAGCTGCATGATCGTGTGTCTGCGGGGTGTTAGTAGGAGTGGTGTCTGCTGGGTGTTAGTGGGAGTGGTGTCTGCTGGGTGTTAGTGGGAGTGGTGTCTGCTGGGTGTTAGTGGGAGTGGTGTCTGCCACTAGTTTAAATGGCTCATGCTATAATTAGTTTAATCATTTAAATCAGTAAACCAGTATTTCTCTATATTATAATTAATTACCATGGCTCAGAATTTTATAACCTAAGAATTATCAAAAATTACTTAAATATTATAAAACATGACCTTAAAATTTACAAAAATTTAACTCAAAAAAATGAACAAAACTTCATTAATAATACACACAACTAAACCAAACGCGCACACTATGAATATAAACTAAACAGGCATATATAATATATATACTGAATATATATATATGCTATACCTTTAAAATAAACTCTCGAAACTATTGATATAAAGTTAAAGAACATTAGAAGTTTGCCACATTTCAAATGTAAATATATGCGAAGAATAGCCAAATTTACGTTACACAAAGTATTACTAATAGTTACAAAGTATTACAAAGCATTAGTAACACTATTAGCCATCCGGGGGACAGTTATAAATTTGAAAAGATTTTTAGCGTTCATCGACAATCCGTGAGGACTTTGCACTTGTCTAATATTAAGACAGCTCCGATATAATCAAATTTACATAGGAAGGTTCTTTTACATTGACGGCAAACTAATTCATCTCTGACCAAGGACCCCAAGCTAGCTTTCACGCCGTCGGTTTTTATGTTCTTTGGCTGACAATGTCAAGAGATTACAACCCCCTCCTCCAAAGGCCAGAGTTTTGTGTACAAAAATGTACCAGCACTTGTGTGAAGGTCCCTGTTATTAGCCGCAAAGTTAAGCTTATCGGTATTTAGAACAGCGTCTTACTACCTGTTCGGGTTATACGTTACCGGATTAGGAAATGTTTCAGCGTTTACGCCGAGGGAGAGAGAACCTTCTATAAGAGCGCGCAAGCAAAAATTTAACATCCCAACTTGTACCCGTTTAAGGTATAAACCTTGGACGAAGAGGGAGGAAATCGGTCTCAGTAGACACTCACGAGAGGGATTCAAACTAAGCTCTTCAGGCAAGCGTGAGATAAGAGTTGATTTTGGCCAGGCTAAGTGTGTAACTGCCTTTGCCATGGATTGAAATAATAAGTAATTAGCGTTTGTTGCACTCTAAGGACTTGAACCCCTGCCTCCTTATGTCACAAAGCAATTTTGCACCCACATTCGAGCGTTATTGACAAGTGAACGCGAGGGGTGTATTTAACCATCCCCCCTTTATCTCCCTGCTAATAGCCACAAAGTTAAGCTTATCAGTATTTAGAACTGCGGCTTACTACCCGCCAGAGAGATCAGGAGTGAAACAGGAAACCATAGAGACATATTTTGTAGAGCTGAATAAGGAGGGATAAATGTACCCGCATCAGTATGATGGTATAAAACAAAATGTGTCTTTTTACTACCCGTCCTGGGCACAAACCGTAGATGACGAGGGAGGAAACCGGCATCAGTACACACTCACGACAGGGATTCGAATCCCAGCTTTTTCTGTCACCATTTATTTATTTAGCTAACCCGTAGTATCCCCTGATGTTCTTATTTCTTTATAAATTTATGACTCATAAACAGATCGGCTGTATATTATATAATTATTTTCTAGACTACCAACATTAATGATCACCTAATATAATAGTTTAATGTTGAATACAAAAAAAGACGATACGCTATAATATGTATCGTTACTAACAGCGTTTTTAAAATTTCAATTGTATCGAGCCAATTTAAAACAATAAGCATGGCTGAAAATTAATATTATACCATCAATGATGAGACCCTTAGTATATGGAGGGTGATTTTAGAGCAGCCTTGTCTTCTTCCTCTCGTGAAAATTAGCTACGGAACGAGCGACTAATCAAGACGATGTAACATTCAACAACATCGACATAAGGTATTTCAATTCTCTTCTGTTTGCATTAAGACATTCTGTTACATAGCTTAAAAAGAGAGCAATTTAATTTTAAATCAGATGTGTATTTGCCTGGGTTAAAATTGTGACTGTCTAAAAGATAGCATTTGTGTATTCTATTCATTAACCAAGTTTGATTCAAAATATTGATCTAACCAATTATCGGGATTCAGCTATTTAATACCAGTTGGATGTTTATTTGCTTGGGTTAAATTTGTGACTAATATAAACATTGCATTTTTTTTAATTCCGTCTATAAATATATGTGCATTGAATAACGTTTGCTTAATCTATTAATAAACCATGTTTGAGCTAACCGATTATCAGAAATTATCTGTTCAATGTGTTCTGGTACTTAGATTATAAGAGCTTGATTTAATTTTAATTTGTATAGTCTTTTAAACAGGCACTTTCTAAGATATGTGTATTCGATAGTATCTCTTGGTACCGAATGCAGCTATATGTTTAAAGTCTTAGGTCAGCGAGTTTGTAAAGTATCGCCGTTATTTACATGTGACTATAAGTCTTATTTAATCTTTCACTTGATTATATATATACACACACAAAGGAATTTAGCAAAAGATTTGAAGTATTCTCTAAATTAAATCTAGTCCAAAGCATCTAATTAAAAAAATGTCCGTTAACACATCTTATTAATAATATGATTGGTTTAAACGGCTAATGAAGGTAGAATTCATAGAAAATCTTCACACACACACACGCGCGCGCGCGCAGACACACACAAGAGCTGTTCCGTTGGTTACACTACCCGTGGCTCAGTGTCACGATTGACAAATAAACCTTATCCCTAAGATATGTTTTTTAAGCAAAACTATCAGAGCAGAAAACTGGTGCTAATGTTTAGAGGTTTTAAGGGTTGTACTCTTAATATAGTGATCTACTGGTGGGGGGAGGGAGTCCCAGTTTTATTCACTATCTGACAAATATTCTTTAATATCTTGGCTAATTTTTTATCTACACTTCAAATATAAATAAATATATTTATGATAGTTGCATATGAATATATAAGGGTTCGAAGCAAGAAAACATTTACTGCTATGTGTGCCTAAAATCCGAACTTACTGTTTTAAAAATAATGTTTAATTTCTTACCTACACTTTAAATATATATTCATGAACGATACTTATTTTTTCCTCTAGCTAGAGTCTCGGGTTTGACGCAAAAACAAACAAACCAAAAACAAAAACTTTTATGTGTGCCTAAAATCCGATATTTTTATTGATTGTATGTTTAATAGCTACCTGCTTTTCATTGACACGAAGAACCTTTGCGAGGGAATCTATGTTGCTTTTTTACTCTTAGCATGGTCCGCTGTGTGTTCATGCACATTTAGAGCACATTACACACTTAAATAACGCTTAAACATTGGTAAACACTTTATTAAAACCTAGTCTAATTGCTTAGATGAAACTTGGTAGATCAACGATGGCCTCACGGCTGTTCAACAGGCCGCAGAATTAGCTCAGGACAAAGAAAGTACGAGATTGTCTGACAATCTGATAGAGACTATGGTCGCCTATCTGGCTGACGCTGTCCGCCACCGGGCTTCAAGGGGGCCGCTACAGCTGACCACCGTGGTCCCTGACGTGGGGCTCTCCACCAGAGACATACAGACCCAAGGAGACCAAGTCTTAGACTCCCTCCAAGACCTGCAGAACTGCAGTACACCTCAGAACGCGCTACGCCTCCGGCGCTCGCCTCCAGCATTTCAGGACCTGATGTCTCCAGACGGCTCCCTGCGAGGCATGCAGGACTTTAAGGAACCTCTGGACGCCCTGCTTCCAGCGTTTCAGGACCTGATGTCTCCAGACGGCTCCCTGCGAGGCAGGCAGGACTTTAAGGAACCTCTGGATGCCCTGCCTCCAGAGTTTCAGGACCTGCGATATCCATGTAATTTGGGGTCCCCGAAAACTATTTCACATGCGCAACCTTCGGGGGTTCGGATAGGTCGCATTGACCGGAGGTGCGCAATATGCGCTATCCGAACCACTTTTTCAAGATCCGCAAAAGGCAACCACAATAGTATTACTACAATAAACCTAGCATCCCCTTCGCCAAAATTAATTACAAACTCCCCAACTGAAGATAGTGATTCGGATATCGATATAGACGCTGTGATGAGAAAGCGGGTGTCCCGTTATTCGACAATTGATATATAATAAGTAAACAGTACGCCATTAAATTATTTAAATCCTCCCTTTTCTATTTATTACAAATTAATTGATATTAAATATATCTTATTTGCACGACGAAACAATTTTTAAGTTGGTAGCATTGTTTTTTGTTGTTTTTGCCAAAACCTTTTATGATTTAAATGTTTTATATTCTTTATTTTTTTATATCCATCAATATTAACTACAAATACTCCAACTGAAGATAGTGATTTGGATATCGATATAGACGCTGCAATGAGAAATCGGGTGTCCCGTTATTCAGCCATTGATATATAATAAGTAAACAGTGCATTATGAATGATAACTAATTTTTAAATTTGATATTTTACAAAATGGGCCTAATTATTTGATCCCAAATGACTTCCTTGGTATCGGTGAAACTCTTTTACATTATCAATAATACAGTTTAATTATTTATCTAAAATAAAATAATTTAAGCATAGTTTACTTGCAACAATATATATAAAAAAATTGAGTTTTTTAAATTAACTGGAAAAATCTATGGAGAAGGTTTTTTTCATGATAAATAAGATTTTTTTTTACAAATACCAAATAATTTCGGGTAATTAATACATTATTTATTTTTGAAAACTTAAATTTTGTTAAATATATATTAGACTAATTTGGTTCAAAGTTTATATTTATAGATTGGTTATTGTGATCAACAAAATGTTGTTTTTGTTTTTATGAATAAAACATAGTACTTATTAATTTAAATCAGAAATATTATTATAGAATGATAATTGATTTTTTCACCTTTTGGGTATATTTTTCATTATATCTTATTTAAATTAAGTAAATCACTAACAAACTTTGTCTCTGTAAAATAAAATTCATTTTATATTTTTTACTACGCGTTACAAATAATTTGTTTGTTTCATTAAAAATATTACAATTAGACTTATAAATTACGTTATTTAACCAGAGCTTCACTAAAAAATGGGAATATATTAGACATAATTACAGGAATAATATTTAAAACAATGTTACCATTTCCTTCCGGTCTTTGATTCTCCAGCCAAATTATTTTAGGGATTAAAAAATTATAATAACATTTTATTGGCAGTTTTTTATTGACAATCAGCTATTGTTTAATTTAAAACATTTATAACAACAACAAGCAGCAATATGTTTTAGGTCTTGTGAACAATACAAGTAATTATATAATTGTAATAGCAAGAAAAACATATACTCACTCTTTTTTTACCTAATAAAAACCACCAGGAAAGAATATAATATGTTCTACCATTCAGAAAATGAGTAGGAGTCACCTCCAAAATAGTTCAAGACACGCTGAGAGGTGATAGAACGCCTATTGACAATGTCTCCACAGTTTTTACCTGGCTATCTTACTCTTCCAACAAACTCAAGCACAATAACATTCGGTTCATTGATAGTTTCTTCCGATAGCACAACGTTATCACTTTTGTATTTCTCAAGTTAGTTTAAGCACTTGACACGGTTGTATTCCTCTTTCACGATCAGTTCTAACGCACCGCATAATACCTCCTAGTCCCAACAGGCATCCTGGTGAAGAGCATTTGGAGATGTTTGATGACATTGATGTTTGTGCCGAATAAGATTGGAGAGCTTTGCGTAGGACCCCTCGCAGATGTTGCATTTAAATGACATATTGGCAATCGGAGATGCAGAAAAATAAGTATCCCTAGGAGGAAAATAAACACTCGCTCTACTCACAAACGATGACGCCAGCAGTGTGCTACAAACACATGAGAACGCCTAGTTTATTAATTCACTTTTAAACATCACACTTTGTCCTCCGAGATATATCATGCATCGTGCTTTTGATTTAAATCGCTTACAATCCAAATAATAGATTTACTTACGTTACCGAAACTGCCCAGACCGATTATGTAGTCGTCGGGCGTTTCACCTATAATTTTAATATTTGTATAATTTTTGTACATTGTTAAATCCTCAAGATTTACGGGTTCTTCGGACTTTACCTCCTCCTCTGGTGGTGGTGGGTACGCGGGGGACTCTGCTGACTGGTAGGCAGACGACTCTGACGGTGGGTACGCTGGTGAATTTGATGCCTGGTAGGTAGATGATTCTGGTGGTGGGTACTCAGGTGACTCTGACGGCTGGTAAACCTGTGACTCTGGGGGCGGGTACGCCTGTGACTATGACGGCTGGTAAGCCTGTGACTTTGCGGGCGGGTACGCCTGTGTCTCTTGGGGCGGTAGCTGCGGCGTCGTGAAGGACGGTGGTGGGTGGTGTGGAGCTTGGAAGGGTGTCGGCGGCGGCCTCTGAAACACAGCTACAACGTCCCCTTTGTGGAAATTGTACACGGTGCACGTCATATCACACATGTAAGTCTCTTCGATTCTCTCGTAGGGTAGTACTTCGGTCGCTCTTATTGTGTGACAGGTAGAGTCGCAAACCTCGATGTAGCCTCGCACCTCTACTTTGTAAATTACATGTCTATCGCACACCGCCACACTGGGAATATTCTCTACAGTAATATAGGCACGCCCCACAATCGTATGATCCACAAAAATTAAATTAATATAGTCGGTTATATGCATGGTGAGCGTACCTGAGAGATAAACGTGCTGTATGGTTTTTAGGATCCACGATGCACATGTATTAACTGCTCCGCTGCCCAACGTTGTTATTAACTGCTTGCATCTTCTGCGCCATCTCTTAAACGCGTTCAAAGTACACAATGGCAGGTGAACCAGGTTTTACTCCAGCGCAGGTAAATACCAGTTTTTCTTTATTATGCTCACACACGTCTTCATCTGTTAGAATACCAAAACGACAGGGTAAACGTACACAAAACTCACCATCTAGATATGCTATTAGGCACCTCCCAAACTTTGTATTGACCACTCTTAATTTATCCACCGAGTACTTTTGATTTACGGTTATATCACACAATTTTACGGCCTGCATGGCGTCAACAATATTTACCAGCTGCTGTAATTTGTCCATCTTGAACTGCTGCTCTACAAATGCTCATAAATAAACAACCAAGTGGGTGCCCCCCTTTATAGCCACCCCTCTCTCCCTCAATTGACGTCACGTGGTACGCAAAGTAGAATAACAGGGTCAATGACCTCTTGTACTAGTTCACGATCTATTCTTGTCTTGACTTGTCGACTTGTCTTGTCTTGTCTGCCCGCCAACTTGGCTCCAGGTTTGCGATGACGTCATCAGGAAACCCCGTTGCCCAGGTCAATTACCTCAATATCTATTCTTGTCTCAACTCGTCTTATTGGGCTGCCATGCTGGCGCCAGGGGAAACCCGTTTCCTGGGTCAATGAGCTCACGATCCATTCTTATCTCGACTCGTTTTGTCAGTCCGCTATAATGGTGCCGGGTTTCGATGACGTCACCGGGTGGTGGTTGCGACATCAGCGGAAAAAAACCGGGTGAGGGGAAAGGGCGCACCCATGATCACTACTCAGTAAGCGGGTGAGCAGAGAAGATGCCCCCATTCTACACAAGACAGCCATAGCGAGAGGTTCATGCAGCACCCTCATGCCGAAACATCACGTACTGTATGATCACCAAATAAATAAATAAACTACAACGTCCCAATCCTAGCCAATAATTAATTAACAATTATTAATTATTAATCATCAAGAACCAACATGTCCGGGGTGGTTGGCGAGGGGGTGGTAGGGGAAGGGGTATTAGGGGAGGGTATTGTAGGGAGGAAATAATGTAATCATTATTTGGGAAAAGAGGTCAGGAGGAGGGGAGGGGGAAAACCAACAGCCAATCAGAGAGTGAAGGCCGTGGTCACGTGACCAATTTCAGCCAATAGGAAAGTAGGTCAAACTGGGCTGATGGGACCAATGGGCTACTTAGACGTTAGGCTCACGATTAGTGGTCAAACGGAGGGCTGCAACCATTTAGGTAAAATCATAAAGCCTTACAAGATGCTACCTGCATAAACTTTATCCTAAACTGGAGAGGGAGTAATCAAGAATAGGAGGTTAACAGACCTCAATATAGTTTATAACTATAAGGTCACCTCGATAAAAGGTTTACGTGCGTGGTATGGTAGGAAGATAATTTATGTATTAGACGGGCAATGGTCTGTATTCCTGCCTGCAAGGCTTAATACGCTTTCCAAATAGCAGATTGTGAAACTCAACAACGAGGAGCTGGTGTTATTGTACAAGGGGATGTCAAATGCAAACCAAACAGTTTTGGTCTCATTTGAATGTTCATATTGTAATAAATAATAAACATAATTGTTCAGTTACACTCCTTGTATGTTGTGCTGATTTTAATGATCATGTTTGTAGGCGTCTCAGTCTAATCTATATAAGAACTACTCAGATTTATTGAGGAAGGTGAATGAAGCAAGGGAACTGTTAGTGTGGAGGCTGGAATATGGATATTGGTGAGTAATATCTGGTAAATGTTAGATGGTAAAACACTGGCAGCACTACGCTACATGGGTAAACCTACTGTTAAAGGAGCCAGACTGACCTTACGTACTCCTCTTACAGTGACCTAACAGACGAATGGAAACAAATACAAATCGAATCAGGAACGAAACTTACTGCCGTATCGAGTAACACACAATGTCAAAATACATATGTATAATAAAACCTGTGTTTCAGTATAGGCTTGAAGGAAAAGCTATATATATATATATATATTGGAGATAAAAAGAGGGAAATAGAATCCATTTTGGGATGACCCGAGTTAATTGGACAATCGATTAGGAATCTTTAACTCATCGAAAGGAGCCGATAGTACTGCTCATGATAACGAGATTTTTTGATCATTGAAGAAATATGCTGAATCATTGCTTAAACTATTTATCCAGTTTGGATTTACATAATAATCATGTCTGCAGTCTATAAGGATATCGCCCTTCAGCTTCGTCATACTACAAAACGACCTTTCTTTGTAAGGCACATCAGCGTGTGAGAGTTGAATGGGCTGTTATAGTTGAATCAGGTGGAGACAATACCCTACTATTGATCTTATAAGAGATACAATATATTTATTACAGTAGTTTACATGAATTGTAAGCGTGTTCAAGCCGTACTTGTCAAGATGAAGACTGGGAAGAGAGCTTCCACAACCATGCCACGCGTTCTCTGACAAGTGGCCGCTAACGGTTCGCCTATAGTATGCCTTATGCAGACGGATAACTGTAAAGAGGCTAAAATGCCGATTTCAAAGCTCTTATGACAAGGAAAAGGACCAATCATTATTCTATGTACAGTAACATTAAGACTGGTGTCATCGTACCATTCAATCGAACGCTAAAGAGCAGTATGGTGAGGAGAATTACTGTTAAAGGATCATATAGATGGATTTATATTATAGATTCTTTACTCGACGAGTACATCAAAATAGTAAACTTGACTATTAAGATGATACATATTGATCTTAAGGACGATAGTCCTCTACATACCGTCTATCGACGTTCCAAAACGATGTTTTCTGCTATGAGAAAGTTTGCAATGTCCATGATATCATCGTTTTAAGCAGGCATGAAGGAGTTTTAGCATAGTGTTACAACGAAAACTTGTCGATAGAACTGTTCAAAATACACAAAATCATCGTATAAAATTCCAGATATCATATGAAGGGTAAGCTTATCAAGGAAGGATTTTACACTCAAGAGTTCCAAAAACCGTTCCATTTTGAGTTGTACTTCGTAGAAAAGGTCGTTAAATGCGTCGGAGATAGAGCGTACATTCAATGATTAGGATTTAACTCTACACAATGTGTAGATTGATATCACCTGTATCGTCTAGGAGTAGGATACAAATTTCTCCAGCCTCCTTGGAGGTAAAACGGTGGCCTGTCCCCATAATACTGTCTTGAGGAGCTAATATTCCCATCATTCAAAAAATCTTCCCTAGGTTAGGTTATTCTTTTGAGCAGTTTAGGGAGATTGAGAGCATCTAAGAGACCAGTTAGATTCCGGATAATTTTGAATCTAACTGTGCCTTCTATCTACTGAAGGAGAGAGACACAGCTAACATCCCCCGTGATCCATCTAAATAACATATTCCTAAACAAAGCATTCAATAATTCAATGAGGAATTGGATAAATTCGACCAAGAAGAATATAATAGAGTTAAAATTGTAAACAAATTAACGAAAGCAGAAGTGTAAAATTTGCGATGGATCAGGGAAAAGGGACAAAACATTGTCGAACTCGTTGGAGTGGTCAAAATGTAACTGTATGGAGACAACTTAGAGTTATAATTCAAACTTGGTTTTAGATTATCACAGAAATCACTGAACTATCTGGGAGGAGATCTATATGAAATTTTTAAATAGTGATTTTAAATATGTGTATGTTATTTTTTAATACAATAATAGTTAAAAAATAGTTGACACTTCTTATTTTTCTTTCCTAAGCTATGGATTAGCTCATAAGGCACTCCTTTGCTCATAAAGTTATGGTTTATCTCATAAAGCATGACTTTGCTTTATTGAGCTATAGTATTGTCTATATGTGTACTATGGGGGTAGCACTGGGATGGTGTTGTATGTTCTTGTGTCGATCATGTGGGTCTACTCCTCGTGGCATCATGCACTTGTCCCAGACATTCTCACAAATGGGACTACTGGCACTGGGCCATCAGCCTGTCCCAGCTGTCTTCGCAATAAATCCCTTAAGGATGCCTCCTCATGTTAGCCCCCGGGCAACGCACCTTTGTGCTGGATGGCCTCACCAACTGAAAGGCAAAATGGTCGGCTAAACTCCTGAAAGGCCGTCTATGTGGGGATGGGGAAAAACGACGCCCCCATATGGAACACACTAAGCGGATTTGTGGTGGGTATATAGACGGCTGATGTGAGTACCCAGTCGTTTGGGGATGGCTGGGCAGAACAACTTCTTGAGGTCTCCACTGGGCAACATAAGGTACCACGAGATGCCTTGCTGTCCCCAAGGGTTAGTTTATGCCTTTCACCGGTGATGCTGGCAATTACTAAGGTGGAGCCAATTCCCCCCCCCCC
>CABFVX010006987.1:13868-24285 GCA_902151425.1 Timema shepardi
CCCCCCCCCCCACCAAGGACCAGGAAATGGCGGGGGAGGTTTATTCCTAGCTTCCCTGATAATATTTCACCATACAGGGAGTGAACTGGAGGGCTCAAGCTGTTGGTGTGCGAAAGGGCACCTTAGAGATGGAGCTGCCCACGCACAACAGACAGCAAGTGTTCCAGAATGCTGAGGAGGTTTACCTGCCCAATGTGGGCTTGTTCAATTTTGGGTGGGGTTAAGCTAGGTAGTAGCCGCCTAGGTCATCGTCGCATCCACGTAAAGTATTGCTTTTACCTTAAAATTGGTTATAATTCTGACCAGCTTGGTGCTTATGGACCTAGAACAGGGTGTATGTTGTGCTGTTATTCTTGCTAAAAGAATCACTTATAATATAAATTTAATAGCCAGTCGACTGTTTCTTTCAATTACGTAACTACGTTGACAACTTTAATGTCTATTAAAAAAAATTCAAACACAACTCCTAAAGTTTTGAATATTAATTATTAATTTACAAATAAAATATATTTAACTTTATTCCAATAAATTGAATTTTATTTTTTATTTTGATTCATAAACTGCCAACCCACTGTGCCTATTTTTTTGTAGGTGATTTTAACGCTACCTGTTTTAGAGAGTGGTTTATTTCGGAACTATTATGATCTTAATTACTCCTAGCGGGAGAGATTAATATTATTCTCGTTTGGATTTTGGTGTGAAATTTATATTAATTTTAAAGATGATTTTTGTTTATTTGTCAAATTATAATATTAATTTATTTTTGTAATAATACTTTCACTGTCTAAAGAGTTAAGATTTTGTTTTTGTAATAAATTCAGGCAACTAGTTTTCTTCTATCCCGGAAATTATTTAAAAAAAGAAAGAACATGTTTGTGGACTGTTAGGTTTTTTGTTCTGTTGACTCTCGACAAAATTGTAAGAAAGATAAGGAAGGACCCAATTTGGGCCGTCCTTTAATATTGAATTTAAATAGCGAATTATCACTTTCAGCCATAAAAACGGTGCCAAAATTAAGGTCTGACCTTCAAGGAAGGGTAAATGTGAGTTTTCCCGAAGATATTACACAATATAAGCGACTAAATTCAAAAGAGAAAGAAATATAATTGCTACCAGAGATCATGTGTCTACATTATTGGGAGATATCAAATTCATCATCCATCATCATCTTGTTGCTAGGAGTTGAAATTACACTTTTGAAGAAGTCTTTATATTAACATCCTATATAAATATTCCAAACCTGGTGTTATTTTACCCAAAATACTATTTAGGTATCTTAATTAATAACTATTATTTTGTCATCACAATTCAAGTAAGAATCTGACATTTTTCAAGTATTGCTTAGCAATACTTTTATTAATTGTATAACATAAGAGACATGCCTTATTAGGTAGAGTTAAGTTAAGTTTTTTTCTCTTCAACATTAATTACAAATACACTATAGGTGTAATTTTGTAATTTATTTAGCATATTAATGTACATTTTATTTTTGAGCATTGCATCCCATGTACAGATATTTGTAGTAGATTGAAAGTCCATGGCAAAAAATAATAAGTGTCCAACTTAAGAGTAAATTTTAGTTAATGTCCAGGGGTCTTGAAGGAAGGAGGTTTTTTGTCTTACCCATGAGCAGTTAGTTTCTGGGGATAAATTTATCTAATATAAAAATCTACTTATCTTATAAAATAAAAGGGGTTGGTAGTTGGCGCCCAACAATAGTATACCAATTATATATTAAGTAAATAAAATAAATTAATTTATAACTAATAAATTAAAAAAATATATATTCATATATTTGTTCACCACAATGTGTATTCACTTTATGTATGTAGAGCACAGTCTTGGTAAGGGATGGGGATTAATGGTAAGGGCTGAATGGGGCACTAGGTGTGACGTCAATTGCGTGGTTACCCCGGGTCCTGTGGCTCTGGAGAGATCACTAAAGATAGAGGGGGATGAATAAATGAATACGTTATTTAATTCTGAATCGTATAGAGAGAGAATGTGGGAAAAAGAGAAGTAAATATCATAGACAATGAAGAGAAAGAGATAAAGTGAAAGGAGATAGGCTTGTGGAGGGAACGGTAATGGTAGTGGGATTAATTAATTGGTAATTAAACTTCGGTTACTGTAATACTCTGGGCTCTTCAACATATGGGAATAAATTACTAAAATGATTACTCTAAACGCCTTAAGTTTCAATAATAGCTAATAATATATGCAACACCCCTAATCATCAAACGGGACCAGATGCAGCTGATGCCCCCTGATGTGTGTATGAGCTAGTATTAGTGTTTTCACAATTTATCAATGCAGGATTCATTGGCCCCTAGGATCGCGGCTATAATGAAACTAAAATAGCTTATACTAGAACCGCTTTGGCACCACGTGAAGGATAACTTGGATTACAATCAAAATATTGTATAAGAGTTAATTGTTCAGCTTACTGGACACAAAGTCTTGGCACTCTAAATAAATTCTGAGTCCTAAATACGATAGATAGGTCACTTTAACGTTCATAGCTAAGATAACAGAAGAAAAAGCAGACTTAAATAAACTTTACAAGCATTTAAATGGGGATAGTCAGGCTCTACTCCTACTCTAGAAAGGTCAAAGGTCATATGAACTGAGTTACATATAAATTTGGATGAGGAAGGGGGAAAGAGTTTATTTTTAATCTTATAGCTCCATTATTTTGAAAGATTTATTTCATTGCTTTGTCAATTATTTTAGGGCCAGAGAAGTAATATTTTTATATCCTAGAAGAGAATTGATTTTATGAATTTATATTCAAAATGTATGCTAGTTGACCTTACACACGAAAAATAAAGCCTGGTGGAGTTGGCTCATTGCCAGGGTGAGTGCCTTGGTCCAAGAGGTCACGCCTTCTCTATGGTTTAAATCCCGGCCAGTGCACTCAACATGATTGTCCCCACATAATCCAAGAAATATATGGTTTGCCCCAACTACTGTAACTACGGTTCATCTACTGTAGGAGTGGTGGTAACTGTCAGCCAGATCTACCAGATCTACTCTCAAGTGACAACTCTCCAAACCACATGTTCTGCAAGACCATACTTTGTTAATTTGTTGTCACTTTAGGCAGTCGAACCTTTCACAACATAGGTACTACTTGTTTTTAATTATGTGTTTAAATCTTCTCCTACCACCACTACTATGGTGAATGAGATCCAAATTCTTATTTTTCTGATTCATTACATTATTTTAACTAAAGGACGTTCCTAGGCTGGAGTGTTTTTGGTTCCTCTCTTTAACATTTCTCCGCCTTTGGATGGATTGGCGTTACGACGACATGTTTCGGCCTAACAGCCATCATCAAGTATGAGACAAACCAATGCAATTACTAAGTATTGGATTGTAAAAAATGAAAATGCAAAGAAGTAATAAACAAGAAATTATTGTTGATAAGGGACTGGTTTTCAAATTTTGTTTGTTCATTGAGAATGGTGTTGTGATAAAAAGAAGCGTTGTAAATGTGGTAAATTTCAGCAATTTTCATTTTTAAACCTTTAGTGGAAGGTAGAAGCTTCATGCATCGGGTGATAGGAGTTGGTTTATGCCCTGACATTTTTAAGTGTTCTGCAAATTTGAATTTGGTTAAAGTCACTAATAGGTTCATAATAGTGTTTATAAAGTGCCCATCCAGTCTTGCCAATATATGCAGCATTTCAGTCACAGGTTAGTTTATAAATTCCACTTTTTGTTATAGATATTTCGGGTGTTGAGATTGTATTGTTGGTTCCGAAAGCTATCTTGATATTATGTTTTTGTAAAATCTTAATAATTTTATTGGTTTCAAGGCCTGTGTAATTGAATTTTATCCATTTGGGATGGTCAAGATTGTCCGAAATATTTGTGAGGTTGGATTTTTTAACCATTTGGGCTTTTTGTTTTTGAATCATTTTATATACAACAGAGTGAAAATAACCATTTGCGGTGGCAATTTGTTTGATGATATCAAGTTCATTTTTATAATTCATTTTGGAGAGTGGTATGTGAAGAAGTCTATAAACCAGGCTGTTGAAAGTTGCTAGTTTATGAGAAATGGGATGGTTTGAATTATAAGGTATACTGACATTTGTATGGGTTGGTTTCCTGTAGATCTTGTATTCAAATTGTTGGTTTTGGTTTTAGAGATGTTGAGATCTAGGTAGCATAAGTTATTATCATGTCCAAGTTCGATAGTAAGTTTCAATTTGGGATGAATATGGTTCAGAATATCAGTGCTGTGAAATACAGTATGATCAAGGATAATATCATAGATGAATATCTCATCAACATATTTGCAGTAAAATTGAACACTTGGTAAGGTAATTGATAACTTTGAAGTCATTGGTTTGCATGAAGATTTCAGATAATATATAGAATATTGGGGATCCCATGGCTAGGCCATCAGATTGTGAATATAAATTATTATTAAATTGGAAGTAACTATGATTTGCTATGGTTTGGACGATGTCAGTTAATTGATCAGTATACTCCTTGGAATAATCTTTTTCAATGAGAATTATTCCAATGGTTTCCTTGATTAGGACATTTGTATAAATATTAGAAACATCAAGTGACATAAATTTAGAACTTGAGTTAAGAGCTATACTTTGCAGTTTATTGGTAAGATCATAAGAGCTTTTAACCTTATAGGAGTATGGGAGTTGTAAATTATCATTTAAAACAAGAGTAATTTTTCAGCTATTTTTTAAGCAGGGGCAATTTGGTGGTTGACAAGTGGTCTTATTGGAATATTCGGTTTATGAATTTTTGGTAATGATGTGAACTCAGGGGCTTTAGGATTCATGTTGAGAAGTTTGTAATTGTCTTTAGGATCAATGATTAAGGGTATTTGTTTTAATTTGTTTTTGATAGACTTTTGGAAGTTAGTGGTTCGATCAGCTTTAAGTTCAATGATGTCGTTATTATGTATGAAATCAAGAGTTTTTAAAATATGTTCTTCCTGATCAATTAGAACTATAGTGTTACCTTTATCTGCTTAAACATTAATGATTTTGTTTGATTGAAGATTATTTTTTAGTTTTTTGACATCCGTGAGTTCTTGAATATGATTATTATTTTTAGAATTTTTGGAGATGATTTTTTGAAGTTGGGTGGATATAATGTGTCGTGTTTTTTCTTTTGATTCATGATCAATGTGCTGGATAGAGTTTTCACTGTCAATAATAGGATAATGTATTTTATTGTAAGAGGTTCAGAATGAGAGTTGAATTTATATCCTTGGTTAAGTATTCGTTCCTCTTCATTATTGAATTGTGTCTTGGTAAGATTTAAAGTTCTAGGGTAGAATTTGTGGACTTGTTTAAATGCCTTGTGTTTAACAGGTTTTTGTAATTTAATGAGATCTTTAAGTTTGCGTTCAAGAGTGACATGTTTAATTAAATAAATAGCCGAAACTATTGTTAATGCATTTTAGTGGGGTTAGTCCCTCATAGATATCATATTCTGAAAATTTAAAAATGACACCTGGACACGGGAATCGAACCCGGGACCTTCGACTTAGTACGCCAATGCTCTTACCACTGATCTATCCAGGATTCGTCCCATACCCATGGTCATTCTTCACTCATAGTTTAAGGCAGAGTCTAAGATGGACGTGCGGAAGTCGTCAGCTTATAAACATGTGATTATCTAAGATCACAACCATCAGACAACGCAGCCATTAGCGACTCGGTAGTTGGCATTTTGCAGCCATTAGACAATTATTTATATAATTTTACAGGGTTTGCATATATTAATGAAACAAATAGCCAAAACTATTGTTTATGCATTTTAGTGGGGATAGTCCCTCATAGATATCATATTCTGAAAATTTAAAAATGACACCTGCACACGGGAAACTATGAGTGGCACGGGACGAATCCTGGATAGCTTAGTGGTAAGAGCATTGGCATACTAAGCCGAAGGTCCCGGGTTCGATTCCCGTGTCCAGGTGTCATTTTTCAATTTTCAGAATATGACATGTTTAAGTTTAAGAATATTAGCTATTGTTTCTTCTGTATGACTGGATAACTGAGCCCAATAATATGGCTGTACAGAGTTGGAAAGTTCTAGAAGTAGTAAGAAAGCTTGGTAGTTTAAATGTTGTCTTTTCTTATGTAGGAATGCAATTTCATGCCTAATTTTGATTAATTGACAAGATTTGGTGATCTTGTTTAGCCTATTATAATTGCTTTTGAATTGTAGTTTGGCATAGTTAGGTATTAGTTGATTAGATAAATATTTGTGGTTAAACCATGAACTGGCATTTGTTTTAATCAATTTGATTTTGGTATTGTGATATTGAAAGCATTTACTAACTTTGGAAGCTTCAATAATTGTAGTTATATTCATTTTAACTTTAGTAAGGAGAAATGTAAATTGAAAATTTTGCAAGGAACGTACTTTCTAAAAACAGATCAAAGGTTGTTACAATAAGTTAATAAAACCTTGGAAGGGAGTTAAAAGACAGTTTATTATTTAAGATTGAAAATAATAAAAAAATTATATAAAATATGATTACATTCCAGCTAAGAAACGTCCTTTAGTTATTCTTCACAGAACAGTATATTAACATTTTCAATCATTTATTTTACACATCTTTTTATAACTTTTTAGACTTTATTTTCAAATAACTTATATTCTAATGCCTCAAGACTACAAAATATGTTTGACATTTTATCTGTGTTACATAAGTTTATGGTTGTTTGCACCTACATTGTACCATTCGAGCACAGATAATTACCTCCTATTTCTATTAATATTTTCCCTTCAACCTATACTCCATGTTATGTTCAATTTTTAATTCATATTTTAATATTTTTAAATGAAATCAATTCTAATATTTTTTGCATTAAGTTTCTATTCCTCTATTTTATATATGTGTTTCACAATTTCTTTTAATGCCGTAATATGTATTTGTTAATTAATCATCTAATCACCTTGTTATTATTTTCTAGTTACTGTCAAATTTTATATTAGGTTTTAGTGGAATTGTCTTTCATAGGATTACTGTGTTTTTTCTTTATCATAATTGTCAGGTCCTCGACCAATCTATATATTAATTTAATTCTTCAATTGTCATACTTGAATTTTGGACAATATTAACCCTCCCAATTATAACCATTTTGCTCTGTAACATTTCTTTAATAATTTGCATTCTTAGGGAGTGGTTGCATTTATAATTGATCACTTATGACATATGATATTTATCCTTAATATCTTCTGGTAATCCTTGTAATCATATTGTAGCTAATATTTTTTATTTAAAACATTTTTTATTTTCAATATTATATAATAAACTGTTTTTAACTCACTTCCAAGACTTAATTAACTTATTGTAACAACCTTTGATATGTTTTTATAAAGTACGTTCCTTATATTCGATACCTCTACACTTTAATATGTGTAGGCCTACAATCAGTTATAATAACAATATGGCAAATAAGTTATATTAATTATGACTGGGTCTAAAAAAAATTACAAATATGTTTCCAAACATTTTCTTTATACACAACCCGCCTCGGGTAGCGTAGTTGGCTAACGCGCCTGTCTTGTTGAGCTCGACTGCTGAGGACGGGGAGATCGAGGTTCGAATCTCAGTCAGGTGAACTGGGGGTGGTTTTTCCTAAATGGTTTGCCACTCTCCCTCCACATAAATGCGGCTTCACTTCCTCTAATTTAACCTTCCCAATTCCTAATCCATTAGCGTAGTTAGTACTCAAACGTATAACCCGAACGGGTAGTAAGACGTGGTGCTGAATATAAAAATATCTTTATAAATATAGTTTGGATTCTAGTTATTAGTGGGTGACCTGGCGGTCTAGGGGTAAGGTGTCAGACTTCTATGCTGGCGGCCGGGGTTCAATCGGTCCCGGCAAAGATTTATCTGATTACCAAACCCTTCCTTCACCTCTGACAAGACCTCTTGTGAATGTGAGGAATGCCAGGTCTCTACCGTGGTTTGGATTCCACGTTAAACTGTAGGTCCTTCATTTCATCTCACAATCACCCTACCATTACACATTAGCGTAAGTGCGTATAGCCCGAACGGGTAGTAAGACGCGGTGCTAATAATAATAATAATAAATACCTCAAATAAATAAAATAAATATACTACTAGCTATAAATGACCTATAGTCTAAGGCTCTCTCACAGTGAAGTAATAACAATAAATATATTTTTTTGGTTAGCAAATTTTGTGTACTTTGTATACTAATTTATCAAAAAATAAATATTTCGTAGCTTTGCGTCTTATTTTAAGTACGGCCATTGCACATTATCTATAATGGGGTAGTTAGGAATAATGTCACGTTACTAGCAAACTTACCCACATGTTATTAGATTATAGTGGGAAACTATTTAATAAAAACCTCCTTTAGCGCACTAGACCGGGATTCACCCTGCAGCCCAGGGCTCTAGGTCTTGAAACGTTTGAGCTGTAAAATAAGTGACGTCAGACTAGTGACTAGCCAGGCAGTTCTTCTACCCAGCCTAACACACTACGAGACAGGTATGGTCTGTCAAGTAGGGCAGAGATGACCAACCCTCGACAGTAACGATCGCAAAGTCATTTTAAGTTCCACCCTTAAGGTAATCGTAAATTAAATCAAATCAAATCTATTACATACAAGATCAATAAACTGGTTATTTTGGTCAACTTCACTTTTTCTAAAATCTAAATAACTTTGTCTTCGGCTATTCCAATCTCCAAATAGGCCTATTCTTTTACTGTCCACAACGAGGAAAGGGGGCAGTAGTCAGGTAAGGCTTGAGGTTTTGGGCTATAGTTGAACGCACAATGACCACAGCATAGAATTTAGATAGTGGTATGACAAAAAAAATGTTGGCTACCCCTGGACCCCTAATTTTGAAACTTGCGAAAAAACCACAACTCGCTACTCATGAGCTCGAACATCACAAGCTGTACCAAAACAGAGCTAATTTTGAAAGGTTGCTACTGTCGTGCGAGTCGGTGTAGTGTTACTCTTGCAACTGAGTTTTCAATCTGACAACACTGTAAAACCATGACGTACCAAGGGTTGAGGCGATGGGTTGTCACAACCCGCCATTCTACAAGATACGTAACTGAAAGTAAACACTATTATTATATTGAGTGCCTCATGTAATACAATTTGTTTGGTTTTATTAGAAAATCATCTTCCATTTGTTTGCAACTAAATTTACCGTCTCAACATTTTCTCGGGCTGTATAATAAATATGAGTTAAACGTTAATCATACCCCACTTGTTCTTTATCTCACTTGGTAGCGTGCTTGTCTGAAATTCACAAGTTCACACGATCGATTCCATATGGAGTGTCGGAATAAAAAAAATCACTTGTTTATAATTTAAATTCAGTAAAATATTATTTTATTTTAGCAACTATATCTAAAGCATAAATATGCCCTAAATGATTTTACTATGCAATTAAGAAATAGCTTGCTTAGTATTATTTTTAAATGTGTACAATTTATGTCATACACCTATTAGTTTAGTTATTAAATAATCACCTACATATAAAATTTCAAGATTAATGCATTGATTTTAATTTACTACCTTGTTAAATTATTTTAAAATGAGAATATTGTGGTAGTCTACGGAGACTCAAATACCTCATATACTTCTATACAAAATATTTAAAACAAGTTATATGCTTATTAATACAATAATTTAAAATGAAAGGTTTTTTTTTTCAGTCTGATAAATTAAAAATAAAATTGGAACTATCAGAATTTGAACACCTGAACTCTATATTAAGAGGATGTCACGTCACCACCTCAGCCAAATTAACGGCTAAATAGGTTTGAAAAAAAAAGAAATACATTATTATAATTTCACACAAACTGTAGCGTGTCAACCAATTGGATGAACAGCTACCAGAAAAATATTTAATATTTTTGGGATTTTATGCGAGACAGAAATTAAATCAGTATATTTAATTTAATCTGTTTCTAAAGTTATATCGTCTGGTTTACGAAAGTTACCTATCGTCTAACCTCCTAACATGTGGTTGATCAAATATATTGGCTTTTGATAATTACGGTGTTAAATATCAAAGAAGAAGGCTAATATTATTGTGTTTATGAACTAAAGACTTTAACACTTCGCTTTTCCTGGTGGATAATAATTCATAAACGGGAGTTCTACAGCCACGTGGTGTACACACACGAAAAATGTTAAAAAATATGTCTATATCCTTATTTCTCATAAAAACAATAGTAGATATTAAATAAGTGAAATTAATGCAGATATATTATAATATAATATATTTATGAACAAGCTCAGCCCAGCCAGATGTCTGCAGATATCATTCTTTTAAAAAACACGAGGTTTTCAACCATGGCCGATCCTACACGTGCGCGCTGGTTGAACTCAGCTGGAGAAGAGAACGAGGTCAAGGTTCGACG
>CABFVX010006988.1:0-16431 GCA_902151425.1 Timema shepardi
ACCGAGATTCGAACCTCGATCTCCCCGTCCTCAGCAGTCGAGCTTAACACGACTAGCGCGTTAGCCAACTACGCCACCGAGGCGGGATTTTTAAGATGCTAAAGTTGTTTGCATATCCGGCCGGTAATAGACAAGGAGAAGGGTCTACAGGTGTGGTTACGAGGGCTAACAGGTTCGAGTCTCATTGGGATGTATTATTTATTAAATTTTATTAATTTGAGGTATTTAACGTGGACCTTCAAAGACGATTGATTATATTCACACACAAGAATTCCTATGAGTGAGATGGAAAGGGCCTACCAATTTCGCCGGAAAGGTATTTTCATATACCTTTCAGGGTTATTTTACATTCAACAATCTATGTGGGACCGACGACTTTACTTCCCTTCCAAAGGAAGTTGTAATACGGAATTTTATAACTCAAGAAAAATCCGTTGACCTTGGTTGGGTTTGAGGTAAGCCCACGGACATCGAGTCAATGAGTCCTGAGGCAAGAACTTTGCCCCAAGACCACAGCGGTAGACTGTATAAACATTGTAATGAATCATTTATTTCTGAAACAAACTTATCAAGAAAATAAATATGTTTATAAATTCTACATAGCTAAGTAGAAAGTTTATCACAATAATTCCGGCGAGGTCACATCTAACAAGATGCACTTGTCAAGTTATTGAACCACAATGATAACCCCAAACACAGAGTTGCCAACTGTACGATCTAGATACCAGTGTCATCATTCCACTTTCTGTTTAATTACATGTTCCTAGGAAGGTGTCATTTGCTTAAAATAATATGCTGGGACTGGTAAAAACCAATGACAATATAATTCTATATAATTTTTTGATTAACAAATTTAGGATAATTTTTTTAACGATTTGTGATAATTTTGGAAATATGATTTGATCATGTTTCGGCCAGGACCCTATCTAGGGAAAAGATTGGGAGGGGGGGGGGGTTAACCTTCCCGTTCCCGAAAGTATTAGTTGTATATATTATATATTTCTCAATTCCTTGACTAGTAGATTATTGGAGTCTTTTAAAATCTATAGCACCTACAACTCCAAGAATGTCTTATTAAAACTTTAAATGGCTCCTATACTCCATTCACGGTAGGAATTACTCTCTGGAAGATCTTTTTTCCTACCAATATCCTACTATATAATAGATTTCTGGTAGGAAAAAAGGCCTTCCAGAAAACAATTCCTACGGTGAACGGACTTTAGTAGGGTTTAGAGTTTGAAACCACCTTGCCCTCTTTCGTTGGACTTTACCAAGAGACAATGAATACAACTCTCCCCTCTTTTCCCCTCATATATATTCCTTCTTCCTTCTCCAACCCGAAACATGAATGTGCCCGTTTTGGACTTTCCAGCACTTAGAAAAAAAAAAGTCAGATTCACTCCACGAATAGTGCCATTCTTGGGTATCTAACAAAGGTTTAAACATACGTCGTATCATAGTGAGAAACCACCATCAGTAAACCTCTACCGGGATTCGTGCCTCGATCTCCGGCAATGAAGTCTGATGACACGGCTCAAATCAAATAGTATCGATTTAAGATCCCTGTAGGAGCTCTTGAAGCTCGAGAGCTGGCAACCCTGTCCGGTCCTTTTGACACTACTGAGACGCTGGTAAAAGTATCGGTCAGTACGGACTGAATCAGTGGTGCGGTGTCCTCTAGCTGCGGTCACGACTTTGAAGAGCAAGTTTCCGGTGGACAAGACGATCAGAAGGTGTAATATCATCCTTACTTATACATTAGCTATATGCGTGTCGACATGGAAATAATCTTTTATGGCACAGTAAGCCCTAGCAAATTAAACAAAACATTACGTTCCAAAGGGTCTTTGTTAAGGTGGAATGAAAAGGGACGCGAGAAAAGCCGGTGTTTTTGATGTTTCTATGGAAAAACGTTTTGTTGGTTAAAATAAAATAAAATATTGCTCCAGTACAAACAAAGAATTTAATTTTCTTCACATGTTGACCTTAAAATTTCTTGAATATCTGTCAAGAGTGTCCTGGAATTTAATGGCAAATAAACTCTTATGTTTATACTGGATAAATATTCTATTTATTTTTGGCCAAAATAATTTTTTGCCATGAAAATCGAAAAAACACTGGCCTTCCTTTGCGTATCCTGCATCCCACCTTAAGCTAATAGCACGGTTAACATCACGAAATACTATTTTCTTAATAAAGGTGTTTGATTATGAAGTATTAGGTTGGGGTATGACTAGAGGTTTATCTACTATTAGAATGGATTATTCACGTTTTTTGAATACCCACGCGATTCCTCCCTTTAATTAGCACGGATAATCGAGTCTCTGCTCAAGTTAAAAATAAATCAATGTAGAGTAACTAGCTTTGGTAACCGGTTGCTATATTTATCTGACAGCTGTACAAACTAACACAAGTTCTCAATCATGAAAGCTACAGAACAAGTGACTTGACGTATTAATACAATAAAATATGTCTTTATAAAAAATCGAGATCTATCAAATAAGATTCCTTCTATGATGATCTGATTATAAACTCTACACTTTTATATCATTATAAGCTATGCGTTTTTAATGAATATTAACACACAAGGTGTAAATATTATTGTAATTACGGTAATGTCCGTATATAGGAGGCCACATTTTAATTAAGTAAAAACAAGATTAATTAAATTGCTAGGTATTATATTTGTTAATTATGTTTATAGCCGCATCTAAATATCATATATTATAGATTGAAAAATAACACCTGGACACGGGAATCGAACCCAGGACCTTTGACTTAATACGCCAATGCTCTAAACATATTTTAAGGCAGAGTGTGTAATGGACGTGCGGGAATAGCTACAAATAAGTGATCAATTAAAATCACCTGTTAACAGATAACGCAGCCATCTTCGACTAGGTGGGGCTTTATACAATTTAAATAATACAATATTTAGGTTCGGCGATAATCGTAATTGACAAATATAGTGAATTAACTATTCAATCCATCATGACATGCGCATTCATAGAGTTGTAGGCCTTCTTGTACTAGTGGCGATATTAGGCCCTCTCGAGTCGAAGGTGGTTACGTTATCTGATATTTCGTGATCTTCATTGATCATTCAAATGTAGCTATCGATTTCCACACGTACATAACAGATTCTGCCTTAAAATATGAGTGATGAATTACCCTAAGCATGGGACGACTCCTACATATCTCAGTGGTTAGAGCAATGGCGTACAAGTCCACAGGTCCCGGGTTCGATTCCGGCTTCCAACTGTTATTTTTATATCTAGAGAATAAAATAGGCTTAGTTTCAATCGATATATTTTATCAAATCTACTTTGTTTGAATCGGTGTTTTACCTTATCTTCCTAATTTCCATCGATATTTTATCAACTCTGCTTTCAATAATTGGTGTATTATTACTCATTCTTTGTCTCAATCGAGATCCAATATGCTTGCTTTCAATTAGATTTGATCAAACCTGTCTAACTTAAAATTTAGTTTGGTAGCTTTAGTACACACACGGTTATTATTCGAGACATTTATTTTATAAAGCAATTTGGTACTAACACTAACTAGTAAATACTCTAATTAATTATGGAATCAATAGAATTCTTAGCTATGATATACAACGTGTCAAAACTACATACCAAACAAGATGTGATAAATATGATGAAAATTATTTGCTAGAGACCAGTCCTGGGGAAATGGCGGGCCATCACGTATTTTTAGGCCCGCAAGTTACCTATCTATGAAAAATTGGTGCTAAAAATATCTTAATCAAAAATATTTTCTTATGAAAGTGTCAGGGTGGCTACAAAACTTTTATTAGAAAATTCTCTTACTTTCCCAGTTAAAAAAAATATTCCATTACTAACAGTTTTACAGTTTTTTTTTGGTGGACAGAATTTTTTTTTCGTTTATTACACTTATTAAATAATTTCGAAAAATTTTAAGCTACCAAACATCAACATTCTTATGAATTATTTTTTTCTTGGTATTTAATATTTTAGGTATTTTAGGTGACCCGTGGTAAATATTTTATGAATAAAACCCTTTACAGCGTTCTCGTGTTAAAAATAACATATCTAGGTAATGCATTTTGTTAACATCGAGATACAAAATCTTTCAATTGTGTTCAAATGCTCAGGTGCTGAATCAGTCAAATAGCCTATTTAAGTTCCCCGATTGTTCCTTATATTTGATTAAATTTCCGGATATTTCCCTGTTTTCCCCAACATCAAACAATTCCCCGACTTTTCGAGGTTTTTCCCTGTCTGTATCCAATATGATGTAAATACAATTTATATCCAACAAGCCGATGAATATTTACAAGCATTTTTATAAATCTCAACTACATGATGTACTAGATGTACTGTCAATGGAGAAATGACTAAAGATACCTATGTGAAAATTACATTATTCTAATTGGGTTGTGTTTTAATTGAGAATCCACTTGTTTATTTTTTTATTTTTTATTCCTTTTTTATGATTTTAGCTATGTATATAAAATAATGGCATCTTCCGAAAAATCTTTTTTTTTTTGGTGCCCATTCTTATATTTAAATTATCATTGCGGCCCTTCAGTCAATAGAATCCACCCAGGCCTGTTATAGACATATCCTGGACACTATTTTCGTGTATTTTAAAATAGTTTACGACACAGACAAAATATACGCCCCCAACGCGCTACCCAAAATGTCCCCTGGGTGCGTCATTTAGACTTTACTAATGTAAAACGGTGACAACCGATTTGGTTTTAATCATCAGCCAAATAAAAATAATCCGGCCATTGAGGAGCTACCTTAAATTCAGATAATTATTATTATTATTACTAGAACCGCGTATTACTATCCGTTCGGTTTATACGCACTTACGCTAATGTGTAATGGTAGGGTGATTGTGAGAGGAAATGGAGGACCTACAGTTTAACGTGGAATCCGAACCACGGGAGGCCTGCCATTTCCTAAATTCACAAGTTGTGATTAATACACGTATTGTCAGAGGTGAAGGAAGGGTTTGGTAATCAGATAAATCTGTGCCGAGACCGAGGATTGAACCCTGGACCCTAACACAGAAGTCCGACATCTTACCCCTAGACCACCAGGTCACCTTAACTTCAGAGACACAGTTATTCGGCAAGGCAGATAGTTTTTCAAAATGAGAATAAACTTTAATTTCAATATTTTTTTTAATGGATTGGACAATAAAATGATTTATTACTAATATTTTTTGAAAAGTCTTTTTCTTCCTGTAACTTATTCAAAAATTGACATTTTAAAATATGATATTATTTTGCTCCAGATGATTACCGTACTGTATATTTTCAGCAGCTCGAAGTGACATCTTACGTGACCAGTTGGAAGTTAGTGTGTGCTGCAACTGAAGCAAGGGAGGGTTCGACATGTTCAAGTGTATCGTTGCATTGTTTGTGGTCCAGATGGTCACGTGTTATGTCATGAGGGAGCTTGTGACTGAGCATAAAGGTAAGGCCGGGTATATAATTCATTCACAACCTAAGTTTACTTGGATGAAAGCTCAAAATGTTATTAGAAGTAGTCCCTAATATATCACTACGCCAACAGCTGACATCTATCACTTTGGATGACTGTAATGAAAACAGATGGATAATATATTAATGCGATAGTTAACCACAGTAATTAGACCAATATTATTTATATATTTATTTGAGGACGGACACAAAGTTTATTTATCGTTTTATTCCACTTAGAAAAAATATTCACACCACTTTCACAAAAACTTCTAACGAACATTGCTTCAAAATGGCGACTGACGAATCTAATCCATGTGGTTGAACATAACGGTAAACAAGTTTTTTACAATTATGCAGACACGCAGTTGATGAACATATTTTATTTGGTTAAATATTTCAAAATACGATAAAACAATCATAAAATTATTTATTGTATGTAAAAAAAATGACAAGAATTTTATCTTTTCCAAGTAAATACAATGCCTGTATTAAAAGGTATTGATGTGTGCACTATATTACACAAAGTCAGTAACGTTCCAAAATGAAAAATAAGTACTTTTAATTATGTTTAAAATATTGTTTCGAGTTGGACAAAAAGAAATTATTTAAAAAATTGAAATATATGAGAAAATTTAAGTTTACGTTATTTTAAATGTAATATATAACAGGTAATTAGAGAACTTTACATTTATAATAAAACAGTGGTCTTTTACAAGTTTTGGCAACCCAAAACCTAAACATATGATTTTCGAACTGTAATCCAGGTAAAAACCTATCGTGAACAGACTTTAACACAGTGCTTGTTCTAAGGGGCGGGGAACAAAGGGGGGTATGGTTGTGAAAATGTTATTTAACTTCCGTACCACCTTCCCATAAACGAACGAATAGTATATAAATATAAATAAATTTTACTATACAATATAAATATGAAGGCTGCTAATTTATTATCTTGCTTTAAAAAAAAGTTTATCGCACAAACTTTCTCTTTCGTCTTACAATAAAGACAAGGTTATTGAAGATATTTAATACACGCAGTTGTAGAAACACTTCAACAAGGGGCATAAATGAAATAATATAAGTTACAAACAACATGAGAAAAGAATAACATTTCTGTCTACCAACGAGGATAATAATCAATTTCATATTTCAAAAACATCAATAAAATATGTGTTTAAAAAAATATGAGAAACTATTGGTTTCAAATAAAATGTTTTTATTTTAATTTTAATGCAGGTTTATAATGATAAGTTATTTCGTATCTTAAATAGTTTTGGGGGATACGATCTAGATTGTAAATTTCCGCAAGTGTAAAATATCCTCAGAGTTATTTTCATGGGAAAATGAGAATTGCCATTTTATTTGTTAATGTTAATAATAAGTGCCTAAATACAAAATACAATCAAAATCGTTTGAGCGGATTTCGAAAATATCCATTTATTTATCTTTTTACCCTATAGTAAACCACTCTTAATTTTAGGGTTGGATAGCGAATTCCAAAAATACCTCTGGGAGATACCTTTTGAAAACCCTCAACACCAAGTTTTAGCACGATAAGTAAAATGGTTTCGCCTCTAGACCAAGATACAGATAGACGGTATCACCGCAACTACTTTGTTGTTGTTTCAGAGCAAGGCCGTAATCAGCCAATAAGTTCAGGGGAGGGAGGGGGTTGGTGGGCACATCCCCCAATGGCTGGAAGCTATAAAACAATTATATATATTAAACACCTCTAAAAATCACTTGTAGTGTCTTTTTATGGTAGCACAGACCCCTAATTTGTATTTGTATCTTACTATTTATATTGTTTGAACCATAAATAAAGCCATATATATTTTGTCCATAAAATTTCGGCCAAGGGGGGAGGGGGGGTTGAACCCCCAAACTCCCCCCCTGGCTACGGCCTTGTTTCAGGGGGTCATGAAACGAGATTTTGATTTTTTAACTATCACAATACTTCTCCCAACGAAGGATCGAGAAAGAGTTAACAAAATATAAATGTTAATAAAATAGTTGAACCATATAACTCGTTATAGTTTTACGTATTAATTTTAATAACTAGTTAGAGCCCGAACAGTTAGTAAGACGCGTTGCTGCTAAGAAAAATAAAAACTAGCCCAATCCCAGAGTGATAAACCTCAACACGTCTGGGACTCAAACCCGGTATTACCAAGATTAGTAGAGATACATACTAGGGATTTATCTATAGTACAGTCTAACTTTGATAGGAATGAACTTTTTTTATAGTTTTAAAAATGCAAACTGTTTTTTATATATTTTAAACGTAAAACCATGTGATTTACAGTTGTCACTTTCCAGTACCTGTAAACTAAAACCAATAGTAAGGTAAAATGTTGTCGATGCTGGCCGTAAAAATGTTTGTATTATCTAAACTGAAGGGTTCTTCCTACCAAAATGCTAACGTGGTAATGTTATACAAGGTGTCCCAGTCAAATTTTTACTTCTATTTCTTCTGGGTGACCTGGCGGTCTAGGGGTAAGTTGTCGGACTTCTGTGCTGGGGGTCCGGGGTTCAATCCTCGGTCCTGGCACAGATTTATCTGATTACCAAACCCTTCCTTCACCTCTGACAAGACATCTTGTGAATGTGGTAAATGCCAGGTCTCCACCGTGGTTCGGATTCCACGTTAAACTGAAGGTCCTCCATTTCATCTCACAATCACCCTACCATTACACATTAGCGTAAGTGCATATAACCCGAACGGGTAGTAAGACGCGGTGCTAATAATAAATATTTCTTCTGGGACGGTAAAATATAGTGACATGTAGTCTAGATAAGTTGGTTTGGTGTGATAAACACATAATAATTATTATTATTATTAGCACCGCGTCTTACTACCCGTTCGGGTTCCCCACATTCACAAGTTGTGATTAATACACGTCTTGTCAGAGGTGAAGGAAAGGTTTGGTAATCAGATAAATTTGTGCCGGGACCAAGGATTGAACCTCAGACCCCAGCAGAGAAAACTGACTGACACCTTACCCCTAGACCACCAAGTCACCCTCGTAAACAATCGATATACTTTAAAATTGTAAGAGAAAATAGAAAAAAAGTTGTTTCAGTGGTATTTAAACATTAAAATCTTAGTGAATAGTGAAGTGAAAATGAAATGTCACATAACCAAACCGATGATAATGAGGTCTAAAGACAATACTGTACTAAATTGCATGTGACGCGGATCTCGAAACTCGATTATCAGCCGGGTGCACCTTCACTAAACGACCCTCATAACTGTACCTAAAAGATTAAGCTATTTATTGAAAGTAATAGTTTTAAAAACTATCTCCCCGTTATAGATTAAGCTATCAATAACCATGATAAATTAAAGGTGTTCTTTCCTAGAATATAAAAAAATCCAATGTTCCTCCAATAAATACGGGTACATTTCCTCTAAATATAATGCTTTTTTTATTCCTATTCCTATTATTATTATTATTATTATTATTATTATCACCGCGTCTTACTACCCGTTCGGGTTATACGCACTTACGCTAATGTGTAGTGGTAGGGTGATTGTGAGATGAAATGAAGGACCTACAGTTTAACGTGGAATCCGAACCACGGTGGAGGCCTGGCATTCCCCACATTCACAAGATGTCTTGTCAGAGGTGAAGGAAGGGCTTGATAATCAGATAAATCTATGCCGGGACCGAGGATTGAACCCCGGCCGCCAGCATTTTATTCCTATTAAATTAGAGTAACAAAATACCCGTATAGCCCAAATGGGTACTAAGACACGTTGAAAAGAATAGTAGCCACCATTGAAAAATATGTCACTATAAATGTCTTTCAATTATGACACCATCTCTCAAAAGGGCACTTGCCTAAAGCCCGGCTTGGCGAATAAACACATTAAAAGTGTCCAAGTCTGAAATGTTGCCAGGCTGGACGGAGTTTGTTGGCGACTGTTCAAACTATAACAGGACGGATGTTTTCACCACGCATTAGAACTTTTAGTTACCTTGGATTTACGAAAGGTAAAACGCTCGTGCGCATGCGTATGTGTATTTTCAAGACTTCAAGCCTCGAATTAACTGATTGAGGGGGTCGGGGCAAAAACGTGTTAACCCTAATAATTTATAAACTTCTATTATCCTAACCTATATCTAATCTGTCTTTTTCTGCCTTAACTTCACACTTGACAAACTCATAAGTTTATATTATAAAATGGTGACCTGGCGGTCTAGGGGTAAGATGTCAGACTTATATGCTGGCGGCCGGGGTTCAATCCTCAGTCCCAGCATAAATTTATCTGATTATCAAACCCTTCCTTCACCTCTGACAAGACATCTTGTGAATGTGGGGAATGCCAGGCCTCCACCGTGGTTCGGATTCCACGTTAAACTGTAGGTCCTCCATTTCATCTCACAATCACCCTACCATTACACATTAGCGTAAGTGCGTATAACCCGAACGGGTAGTAAGACGCGGTGCTAATAATAATAATAATAATAATAATAATAATAATAATAATAATAATAATAATAATAATATATTATAATATTTTAATGTGTCATATATATGTGTGTGTGTGTGTGTGTGAATTATATTATTTTATATGTTCTTAACTCTTTCATATTATTATGGAAATATAGTGAAGTTCCCTAATTGTCAATCCATTCTAATTTGTTACTCAATCCAGAATTTTGTTTTATATATTATATACTAGTTGATCTTTGGACTTGATATTAAACTCCAAACTTCAAAATCTTTTCCACATTGAATTCTATTATTACATTTAGAAGTTGTTTCCTTACTACATTTCATTATGTTTTTCAAAAACTAATATATTTAGCTGATATGCATCCATTATTTAAACTTCTAAGAAATCGAGATATAAAAAAGATATTTAATATTCGTCGATATTAGCTATCCTCGAGTCCTTGACTTAATCTAAAAACAAATTGTAGTTAAAGAGGTAAGCTACCATAAATCAATGATAACACCTTTTTTTCTTTTCATAAAATGAGTGTGATCATGTGTTTGACCCGACCCCCTTAATTCTCCTCTCCAGCCCCCTTGCACCCACCTACCAACCCCATCTCGGCGACCATTGCGGTCATTGCAATGCCGACATTACACTTATTTTCGGTACAAATATCCTGTCAGTCAACATTATTTTTGTATAATATAAAGAAATTACTAGAAAAATTAACGTTATAAAGATTTTTTGTTGTAATTATTCCAAAATATATAGTGACGGGAAGCGTGGGAATGTGTTGATATACAGAGTGGGGCATCAGTTTAAAAAGTTGGTAACCGTTGTTGTAGACAGTCCTTGTTTCACAGACTGAATGTCGCTCTGAGCCACGGTATGTTTTCAGATCATCCAGACCAGTGTTACGACTCTGTGAACCAGCTCTACTATGATCTGCAGACCTCGTGGGAGAGACCGGGGCTGTGTGAGCAGCTGCGATGTACCCCGTACACTGAGCCGGGTCAACTCACCATCACACACCACGGGTGAGACACAACTCTAGAACCTTCACATCTCGAGTTATACCACTTCGGCCGGTTAGTGCTGCCTGAACCATCTGGTGGAAACACCATGTACTAGGAGAGTTCAAGAAATATGATGGTTCCCCGTTGTCTTATAATAATAATAATATAATAATATTTAGCACCGCGTCTTACAACCCATTCGGGTTATACGCTTTAAGTACTAATTACGCTAATGGAATAGGAATGGGGAAGGGTGAATTAGAGGAAGTGGACCCGCATTTTCGTGGAGGGAGAGTGGAAAACCATTTAGGAAACGTTGTCTTATACATTGAATGTTTAGGTTATAGCGTGAAAGAGCTTACCAATTTTGCCGAAAAGGTGTTTTCACATACCTTCCAGCGTTCTTTGACATAAGACATAAGACATAAGATATAAGACAATAGACATAAGACCGACAGCCTTACTTCCCCTCCAAAGGAGGTTGTGCCACGGATGTTTATCTCTCAATAAAAAATAGTCGACCTCCGCTGGACTTGAACCTATGAACATCGGATCCTGAGGCAAGCATTTTACCCAAAGACCACCGAGGTTGACAAGATACCATAAATAAAGATAAAATAGGATATGTAGCGCTGAAAATGACACTGTTTTTCTCGGAATTTTCAGGAACAGCCATTCTGAGAAATACTTACGAAAGCCGGTGAAGGTATATGCCGTATAAATTATCTATGTAAGACACCCTCCAGTCACCCTACATAAACAATACATTTTGATAAATAGTTGTGGCGGTAGAGAGAAGGGGAAATAGCGTTTATCAGAAATTATTTCCTTTGGAGTATCAACAATTTGTTTTAGATCGTAACGACTACTCGTTTGGAGTTGTATTTCACTTTTAAATATTCATGCATCCATCCAACAGTATTATTATTACTACCACCACGTCTTACTACCCGTTCGGGTTGTAAGCACTTACGCTCATGTGTAATGGTAGGGTGATTTTGAGATGAAATGGAGGACCTACAGTTTAACGTGGGATCCGAACCACGGTGGAGGCCTGGCATTCCACACATTCACCAGTTGTGATTAATACACGTCTTGTTAGAGGTGAAGGAAGGGTTTGGCAATTAGATAGATCTGTGCCGGGACCGAGGATTGAACACCGGACCTACAGCACAGAAGTCTGACACCTTACCCCTAGATCACCAGGTCACCTAATACAATACGGCTAGAGTTAGATGGGTTGTGGTGTGTAAGAGCGCTCAGAGAAACAGGAGTGCGTGGTACTGAAATGGTGGCTGTAAGGTGAACTAAAGTGTCGCTGTTGGATGTTCTAGGTGTGGTGTGGTCATCGTGGAGCCTCCGTGTGAATTGAGGCCAGGAAACTTGTCTCTATCGTACCCAGACTGCTGCTTTAGCGTCTATTGCCCACCTGAGGCACCCACACCGAGCAGATACTAATATTCTGTGCAAAGTTCGTTTTCTGAATTAGGTACCAACATCGGGTTCTTTCATTTGTGGGGCAAGAATGAATTAAAACATTATAATACACTAAAACACATTTAATTTCGTAAATATAACATGTTTAAAAATATCACGTTGTATGTAGAGAATTTTATACTGACCCAACCTACCAAAACCTAACCTTCCACTAGAGTTATAGTTATTTTTAAGTAACGTTGTCACCGACAACTAATATGTTAAGGAAAGTATTAATCTACATCGTTAAATACTAATCAGGTGTTTTATGTGGCTCTAAAGTTCATAAGTAGTTGTTTAAACCATCAAACTAAAAATCATAGTATTTACATGTAAAGTATTTATTATGTGTTAGTTATATTTAATAACGTTGTGTGGATTATTGTAATCACAAGTATTTTGTTTAAGGCTTATCTAGAAATTAACTGTTTTTTAGGGTAAAGCATATCATTTATCGAATCAATTATTATATAAGTAATTTTTACTCATTAAGAATTGTAGGGGCACTTTTAATGTATATTAAACGTTCTGCCAATGTGAATATCAAGTTATGAGCCAGCTCTTAAAATATTTAGGATAAGCATTCAAAATATATATTGCAGTTTTACTTAGTAGATGTTTTATACTTTCAATAACATTATTTAAGATAGTTGAGAGGGAGAGTCAAATAACCTAATTTCCTTCCACTACGTTACTTTTTTTAAAACAGCGAAGAACGAGATTCACGGCTTTAATTATTGCTTCTTTGTAAAAAGTGGCTCAGAAATATTTTTGTAATACAGTATATTGGCAAGGTGCTCTATTTTTGTCGACATCCAGGACGCATTCAAAATTAGTGTTCGTTTGTTAAAATCAGTTCATGCGTTTTTTCGTAATTTCAACTTCCAGCATTAGGCTTGTCATATTACTAAAATATATGAATATGGGAAAACCACTAATATATATATATATATATATATATATATATATTGGTAATATATAAGTAATGGTTTTTCCCCGGGGGTTTGTATTTGCATACATCCAAACGCTGATTTCACGCCACATATTATAAACTTAACTTCTATAAATGAATGCGTTGGTGAAAATGACACCCGACCATAATGATGGAACTCTGACACCTAGGTCTAAGCACTGGACAAACCTTAATAGCTATTTGATCAATAATTTTGCGCACAAACTCAAAGGTCCCAGGTTGTATACCCTTGCCTAGTTGTAAGTTCTGTTAGATATATATTTCACGACAGTTATTTAACATATACAATATTGAAATAATCAAATCAACTCGCATGCGTGTACACTCTGTTTACCCTGAAAGGTAACAAGCTTGTCTTGGTGGGTTTCACTATGGTGTAGCTTATAAGACAGGGCCACAGTGCAGTATTTCGAGATAAAAGTGTCGCCTTTCAGTGTGAACGGAGTGTACAATTCTGGTTAAATTTGGCGAAAACTCACCATGAATCCGGCCAACGCAACCAGATCCATCGCCAACGACGAGTTGAGGAGGAACACCAACTGGTACATGTGCATCACCATTATCTTCCAATCGCGGCTTCACTGTTCACAATTCACTGCTGGTTTGTCCCCGTTATATGTTTAACTGATAAGCACGGGTATTTCAGAATACGCTGCGAGGAATAAAATATAATTCATCATCGATGCTGCGATGATTTTAGTACATTTTAACAGTGATGCTGAGATGATTCTAATACATTTTAACAGTGATGCTGGGACGATTCTAATACATTTTAACAGTGACGTTGGGACGATTCTAATACATTTTAACAGTGACGTTGGGACGATTCTAATACATTATTAACTGTGACGTTGGGACGATTCTAATACATTTTAACTGTGACGTTGGGACGATTTTAATACATTTTAACTGTGACGTTGGGACGATTTTAATACATTTTAACTGTGACGTTGGGACGATTATAATACATTTTAACAGTGACGTTGGGACGATTTTAATACATTTTAACAGTGATATCGCGACGATTTCAATATATTGCCCCACGACACCGTTATAAGGCCAGATTCTGCGCTCCCAAAGTAATGGTGAAATCTCAGTGTATCCACATATTGAAATAGATCAGAAGAGACTGCCCTAATATATTTTTGTCTCTTTCGTCTCTTGAATGGACCAAATAATGTTCGTCAGGTTCTTTACTGTACACTCACAGCTCTTCTTGACAATGGTTTCAGAACGCTGGACAAAACTTAATCTTTGCTCACGAGTCAAGGCCACGATTTTGACCACATTTTGAAATAATACTTAATTATTACTCAGGCGAAAGTGATAAAAGAAATAGCTTCGCAATTTTGAAATTTAATCCTTTTCTTCTGACAGTCTAATGACATGTTTACTACTAGACCTATATGAATGATATTTTTACTAGGTATAAATTTATTTAATATATATATCAATATTTAGTATGTTAATGTAACTGAAATTAATTTTATAAAAGATTATTTGTATCAGTTTTTTTCGTACGGGCAAGCTACATCAAAATTATGATAAAATAGAACGTCACAAATCCGGCTACCGGCGTTTAAAAAAATATATAATTCCTCATAGCATAATATATAATAATGTAAATATGTATGTAATATTTAATAATATGTCCAATAATAGCAAGCTCAAAACAATTATGATAATTATCAGATTAAACTCTTTGAAATAAATACTACCTAAATCACAAACTGAGTGCACAAACGAAAGCAATATAATTGCAAATCTTCAAATCAGCACAGGTCTTAGGATAGCCACAAGATAAAGCGGATCCGACTTCCAACCCCTTGCCTCAAAGCCTCGGCCCCCCTCCCCCCTCCTTTGTGGCTATGATACTGATATTAATATACGAGTAATGTCGGCTAGATGCAGTGTGCAGCCTATGCTGTACACTTGTCGACAACAAATAGGTATTAATAGCCTACTGGCCGAGCTGCAGCAATACAACCAAACAAAATATTATAATAAAAATATGGTATTCATCTTTGACAAGTGTTTTTATATTTACATAATTAGCGTCTAGTTCGGGCCATTCGCGTATTTAATAAAGCCCATGCGTAGCTTCGAAATTTAGAGCCCGAATATGAATCTTGTTAGGATTCGTATTCGATTCTAAATTTCAAATTTTAAGAATGAATTGAAATATTCATATCGAATTCGATGGAATTTAATTTAAAATTCAAATATAAAAGCATTTGAATGATTAAACTTGTTGAGGAAGTTAGCATAGATTCGTTATTTGACTTGACCATATTGGCCTAAGCTTTCCATTACCATATTATTTAATATCTGCTCACATTTTTGGCACTATTTATTGATCTTAGTCTTTAATTGGAGTCAATTAAATATATATAGTTTTGTCTAGTGTTTTATTTGGGTTTTATAACATTTTCTTTATAAGATATTCAATTCGATTTGGGTTCGAAACATTTTAATTATAAATATTCGATCCGGATTCGATAAGAAACATTTATATTTTAAAATATTTTATTTGAATTCGATTCGAAATTGAAAATCTTGGATTAAAACAAGCTTAGTGTTTACATTAGAGGCTTAGAACGAGGACTCAAACTCTGACTTGCCCAATTGTCGGCAAACGAGACTAAATGAGTCTGATGTGGACTTAAGCCAGTGTCCTCCGATAGTGCGAGTGGCGGATAGTCTGCCAAAGACAAGATATGAGTCGTCTGCGAGAGATGATGTTGATCCGAGATGTACTGAGCCGCGATGAAAGGACCACATGGCTGGCAGCATGTGACCGTTGCCATGGCGACAAGAATTTCCCCGCAGAGCTGGTAAATATTAATTACATACGTCCAGCCGCGTTCAAATGGGATTTCGGTTACCAGAACCTCGGCGGAGTCAGAAGTTCAAGTGGGGACCATTATATTGTGTGTGTGTGTGTGTGTGTGTAAGGGAGATTTGTATCCATGGTGTGTATTTGCGTGGGGGTGCGTGTGGGTTGCAAAGGTGTGTGTGTGTGGGGGGGGGTTGCTCGTGT
>CABFVX010006988.1:16699-34918 GCA_902151425.1 Timema shepardi
TTTGCATGGAGTGGGAAATCATTAAAAACAGCACCTTCGGTATAACCGGCCGGGATTCGAATTATGTCCGTCCCTTGACTCGCATCGGTGGGCACGCAGATTTAATGTCAGGGATAGTAGGTTTTCTTTGTTGGTGACAGGAAGGTCTGTTTTTGAATCTTTGTCTGGTGTACTGTGGTGTACCGAGGTTCGTTCTCTCTGGATAATTTTCCATTCTCCCTCCAGACAAAAGCGGATATATTTCCTCTAAATTATTGTTTTATTAATCTTTAACCCATAATCGGGCCGGGCATTGAGAAGCGGTGAAAAGAAAAGCAGCTTAGTAAAATAAAAGCTAATTTTTTATAGTTTTTTTTTGAAATTGGTATATTTGTTTTATTACTAATGTAATGTAGTTCGTCCGACATGATGGAACACAATCCCTCTTAATAGGAGTCCCTTAATGCAAGTTCCACTCTACTCCTCTGAGGTTTGGAGTAAATTCTATCCCAGAGCTTTTTTGACCCCAAGCTCTTATGTCAATTTCGTCCCGACATTAGCAAAGGCTGTGTAAATTCTGTGCTGAAGATAATAAGAACCTTAAATATTGTGTAAATTCTGTCCTATCATTGATAGTGTAAATTTCATCCTGAGGATTTTGTGACTCCTTGTGTAGATTCCGTTCCATCATTAGCAAAGGCGGCGTAAATTTCTCCCCATGTTAGATCGAATTTTTAAAACATTTCAGTTTTATTTTAACGTCATAGTTCTAAAACTTGTAATAGTTTCGTAGGTAAACAATATTTAAAAGTTTATGAAGCTTATTTTCCCAATATGTGTTCCCTCCAAATATTTGGGCTGAATTCCCATCGTCCACGAACCGCATAACATAATCTTGTGAACCGTTTCACTCAAAACTAAATAAGCTCTTAAATACACCCCAACCCCAGCCCAATATTTACACATTTGTGGTAGAGTTGAAAGGCGTAGGGACAGATCGAAATATACACCCTACATGCGACTATGAAGAAACCCGCAAAACAATTGAAGGCAACAGTGGAAAAAAAAGAAGTTCTTGGCTGATATAATGACTGAGTATAGTTGTAGGGAAATAACTATGTTTGCTTTTGTGCCTGTGTAATCTTCTCTGTGAGTATAGATGCAATTAGATTATATATTTAAAGAGTCAATAGTATAATATATTCTGAGGGGATGATAAATTATGACAAGATGAAGAATCGTTTCTCAACTGTGTTAATGATCTTTTTTTTTAACGTTTGACACTTAAAGCAGATTGGCGAAATGTGGCCATGTTGAAATAAATGTTTGAATTGTAACTAAATTGTTTTAATTATTATATTTAACTTGCTAAAATTTATATCCATTATTATTTTTATATTAGGGAGAATTAGGGAGGGACGCACAGTATCTTTAGGATGACGGAAACAGAATTTACATAAAAGCTTAAAATGGTGGTACACACCTAATTTAACCCGTTGGGGAATTTAAAGTCTTATTTTTGGCAGGGAAGAGAATTTAAATTTGCTAAGATGAAAATATACCACCCCACAATGATCATAAAATAAGAAAATTTGAATTTTGTATAGGCAGGCGATAAAAATCTAAACATAAACTAATAAAAAACTAAAGATTATCTTAAAGGGGATAAATTATCACCTATCTAGCAGAGATATAGCAATTAAAATAAACAAATTCTGAAGACATAGCTCGTTGAACCGTGAAGTTCTTTAGAAAAACAGGATGCTTATTATTCAATATGTTTCTCTCACAATGTATATTATTTATTTATGATCTTTGGTGAAATGCGATGCTCTTTTTTTTTCAACATATTTCTATAACAATGCCAAGGCCAATATTGCTTTGTTATGGGTTGCATTTGTTTTTGCACACAGTTTGTGAACAAGGTAGACTAATATTTTATCTCAAATATTTAATTTATCTTAATCTATTAATTACCCTGAATGGCTTATGATTACCACAGTTAGCTAAAAAAATGTACAACGAAGAACTATCAAAAAGTGGGTAGCAGCAGTAAGTGGAACGTTTTGTTTGATATAAGTTAGTTTTGGTGGTGCTTGACCACGTGGAGAATGGGTCAACATTGAAAATGCTTTGTTCTGAGGCTCAGGGTCAGATAGTCCCAACTAACGACACACCAAGGCAAAGAGGACACCGGCTTCCTTACCCGGTCGGTGTTGTTGGAATGGGGTAGGGGGGAGGGTAGGATATGCTAAATGCTACTTTTTCAAACATAAACCCACTCCCCCTTCCCCCTATCTTAAATTTCCTGTCAAAATTATATGGACTAAAAAAATCTTAGTAATCTTAGTCTGCCTGTCGAATAACCTTAAGGATATACAATTCATTATTTAAATAAATTATTCTATCATATATTATATAGAAGGGGAACATTCCTTAAGGCACGAGTCTTAGTGGGAGGAAGGGCTCGCCTCCCCCTCCCTCCCTCCCAGTGAGGCACACCCGTGTCTGTTTCTAATGTGTTGAGGGTTGAAGGGAATGAAGCTCTCGCTCCCTAGCAACCAGCCATGTGTGAAGTTAGTGGCAGAGGACACTCGTAAGGACTCGTTTGCTCAGAACGACCCAGGGTTCGAAGGACATTTTGTTATTAAGGACACCACCTACTTTAAGAGACCTACCATCACAATGCGCGGTATTTCTTAAATGAATTCCAGCTGCAAGGCTTCAAAACCACTAAAACCATCTACAGTAGCCCCATGGCTTCTTTGGTGCTGACTGACAGCTCACGACTGAATTCTGACAGTCAACATTTAGGTATATACCTAAATTTAGATTCTAAGAAGTGACAACTGCTAAACACGTGTTTTTGAAGATCATTTGGTTCGGCGTAGGGATACATAATTTGGTCTGGTAACTTTTCAAAGCATTTAGCTGTCAGCTGTGAGCTGTCAGTCAGCACCAAAGAAGCCATGGGGCTACTGTAGGTATGGTGCGTAGCTTGGGGGTGAGGGAGGGGGGTTGTACCGGGATACATCCCTCCTTCGATACAATTTTTAATTAAACATTAAACTCTAATTGATGAAAATAAATATTGTGAAAAACCTCCAATCCGTCGCTAATGTCAATCTAATATAATTGAGGTCCTGCGCGCTAGTATCGCCTCTTGTGCACTAAGCGCCTTTAGTGTAGGAATGTGTTGGTTTTATCTCCGTATAACCCACCTCGGTGGCATAGTTGGCTGATGCGCTATATTCGTGTTGCGCTATACTTCCGAGGATGGGGAGATCGAGGTTAGAATCTCGGTCGGGTGAACTGGTGGTAGTTTTTCCTAAATGGTTTTCTACTCTCTCTCTCTCTCCACGCAAATGCAGGTTCACTTCCCCTAAATTCAACCTTCCCAATTCCTAATCTATTAGCGTAATTAGTACTTAAGGGTATAGCCCGAACGGGTAGTAGGACGCGGTGCTAAACAAAACTTATATCTATATAATTCTAGAGCCCTACAGGCTGGAGTGTTGGCAACCCTGGGTGGGATTGAATCTTTTATGAAGCTGCAGGACTGGGCGAGTAGTTCATTGATAGTTTATTATTATTATTATTATCATCTTTTTTAATTTAGCACCGCATCTGACTACCCGGTCGGGTTATACGCTTCGTTAATAGTTGTTTGTATTGTGCATTATTTCAACACGGTTTTTAATAAATTAAAAAGAATCTAGTAAAAAAATAATTAAAATTCCTGCTTCGAGGTGCATATGTTCGTACAAAGGGGGCTACTAATTTTTAAATTTCAACCCTCTGAGTGCGGTAGATATCGCGCAATGCTAATTACATACACACAGACTCTTAATTTTATTAATTTTGATGAATAAAGTAAGACATATTTCTAGAATTTCGAATTTGAGTGACCTTTAATCAATGTAAGTGGTCGAAAGTTGGCTTCGTGTATAAAAAAAATCAGGGTTTAGTATGGATTATAGAACATATAGATGACAAGGTGGCATATATTCAAATACCCTTATTCTGAAAGGTCATTGTGTTTTAAAAGAGACAACTAAACTTAATAATTTAATAGTTTAACCATTACTATAATACATATGTTTATTAGATTATATAAATCAGCTTTGGATACATTATATCCATATATGTCCTTACTTCCTTCCAATTTCTCAATGTTGTTACATTACACTAACGATTTTATTTATTTATTGTATTTAACGTGCACTTTCTGAAACTAATAATTATATCAGCACATAGGAATTTCTATGAGTAAGAGCGAAAGGGCTTACCAATTTTGCCATGAAAGGTATTTTCACATACCTTCCAAGGGTTTCTTTACATGCCACAATCGACATGGGACCGACCTCTACTTCCCCGCAGAAGGAAGTTGAGTATCACTCAAGAAAAATTCGTCAACCCCCCGCCTGAGTTTGAATCCACGAGCATCTGGTTATGAGGCAAGAACTTTACCCCCAAGACCAACGAGGTCGACTTAATGCATAAAAAGTAATATTTAATATTTAGCACCGCGTCTTACTACCCGTTCGGGTTATACGCTTTAAGTACTAATTACTCTAATGGATTAGGAATTGGGAAGGTTGAACTAGAGGAAGTGAACCCGCATTTGCGTGGAGGGAGAGTGGAAAACCATTTAGGAAAACCCCCCCCCAGTTCACCCGACCGAGATTCGAACCTTGATCTCCCCGTCTTCAGCAGTCGAGCAGCTCAACACGACTAGCGCGTTAGCCAACTACACCACCGAGGCGGGTCCATAAAAAGTAAATGAAAGTATACAAGGCCGATAGTTGATTTTCAATAAATCTATTAATAGCATAAAGAGCTTGTGTCTGAACAACAGCAGTTATATTTTGAAAACATTTCGATAAATCATCTCTAAATGGTTTAGCGGAATGGTTTGGCGAGACATGACTTTAAACTGTTAAGCTTACTAATTTTTGGTACTTAAATGCTGCTATTTTTAAAATTCAAACCATGTTATACGTTTAGTATTTAGACACATGATTTGTATCATTGCAACTTGGTAACATATAATTTATGTATTTAAAACATTAAGCGATTTGTTTCGAATATGACGACCAGATTTTAGCCCAAGAACATTTTGATATGCCCAAAAATGTAGAAAAAAATGTTTTTTTTATATTCAAAAGGAGAGCCGATATTTTAGAAAATAGCACTTTCTTTTGACTGCAATTTCTTAAGTTCTATAAAACCTATTTTAGTTTATTTTTTAATAACACTCATTTACTTCAAGAATAAGTGATAAGATAAAAGTTAACAAATTTTCAATTAAGAGGCCACGGTCTTTATAATATTATTTACGACGGCCAGTTGATGTACGGACGCTATTAAGTCAAGAGTTCCCGATGTCACATAAAAGTGGCACGGTTTACCATACATATTCTCTCTTTTATTTATCTTATTCTTATTCTTATTATTATTATTAGCACCACGTCTTAATACCCGTTCGGGCTATACGCACTTACGCTAATGTGTAATGGTAGGGTGATTGTGAGATGAAATGGAGGACCTACAGTTCAACGTGGAATACGAACCACGGTGGAGGCCTGGCATTCCCCACATTCACAAGATGTCTTGTCAGAGGTGAAGGAAGGGTTTGGTAATCAGATAAATATGTGCCGGGACCGAGGATTGAACCCCTGCCGCCAGCATAGAAGTCTGGCACCTTACCCCTAGACCACCAGGTCACCGACTTTTATTTATCTTAATTATTACAATACTTCTTCATCCGAGGGGTCGAAAAGAGGTAAAATGTGGTAGAGGTCTCTAAAAAAAAGTCCTGAGCTGTATTTTTAGTCAAGTAAACTTCATCTTGATGTCAAAAAAACGTAAAGCAAGTTTATCTTGTGGATTTGTCAGTTAATCTGTGTAGTATAAGACATACGTATATGCGTAAACACATTACAGGTCGCAAAAAGCAACGAATTGACCGCCATATTTTTATTTTATCTCGACCCCTCAGAGAAAGAAGTATTGTGATGGTTAAAAATATCAAACTCAATATTTCGATAAATGTCCACGTTTCATGAACCCATGAAAAAGAAAACATTTGTTTTCTTGGTTTCGTATGTCTGTGTGTCTGTACCTCGGACTAAAGCAGAAACTATTTTACCGATCGGGATAAAATTTGGTATCTGGGTTTTTAATAGGGTTCCCCAGAGGAGTTTTTAGATTAGATATCTAACCCTAAATATAAGGGTAGTTTACTGAAGGGTGAAATGAGAAAAAAAATTGATATTCTTAAAATAGGCTTTGACGATTTTGATTAAATTTCATTTATAAGCATTGATCAATATTATAAACAAAATGGCTACTCTAAATTTTTCGTTAAAAAAAATTTAAGACTTCATGTCTGATGTGTAAATTCTCATTTTTTTTATCATACCTCCGATACTATTTGAGATATGAAATTACTAATAATTGCAAATATGTAGGTTTTTTATAATACAAATATTTTATTTGAAACATATTTTTATAAAATCAACAATTTCTGAGATACTGGCAAATATATAGTTTTGTGAGCTTTAGTTGTAGAGAGATACTAAAGTTTTAACGCAATAATTCTCCAATGCCATAGAGTAAGCAGATAAGTCTTTCAAAATGTTTATGTTCATTTTTCTTTAACCTCTTAGGGGAAATGTTTGTACAGCAATGATCTATCTCTTATCATTTTAGACTCGATAGTCAATATTTACCTTTTTATTGGTCTAAATGTATAGATTAGGAGTTTAATAAAAATGCGATAACCATAAGATGTGTAAACCCTAATAAAATGTTGAAAATTTTAACCATAAATCGAAATTTTAATACGAAGTATTCACCCTTGTGGACCCACTACCGATCTTTTTTTTTTGACCAAATAAACTAATGAGGACTTTAAGGCTTTAAAAAGAAAATCATAAAATTTAAATTTAATTTTAAAGTGTCCTAACATAAGTATGACGCAATTTTTGCCCGGGTTTGCTAGTGTATATTATTTCTTTTCACATATATTATGAGCTTTGAGTAAATATCTCCATTTTTAAACAATGGGGTTAAAAAGTCCGCGCGGAGTTCCGTGCCATTTATTTTTAAAGAGTTTTGTATGAATTATAGTTTTACAAAAATAAAAAGGTGACAAAAGAATTGTGGACTTTTAGTTTTACAAATACTTTTATTTTATTTTCAACCTTTTTAGTGTAAATATTAATTTTTAAATAATAATGTAACTTTATAAGGGGTGTTATTTGACGCGTTCAAAATATTGTTAGGCCTATTGATATTTTCGAACTTTGAGTCCCAATAATTATTCGCAGTCCTTTGGTCCGAAAACACAAAACTGGTGTGTGAGGGCAATACTCTTCCTCTTTGAAGAACACGTGCATACAAATTATAGTAAAAAAAAAAAGATTAAACTGATTTTGCTTGGTCAACTTTAGTTTTAATTGTCTTTCAAGTATTTTAGTCAAATTAAAACGTGTAATTAGTTTTTTATCTTGAATAAAGGCGTGTCAAACGCTTTTGAATAATCAACAATCCCCAAATAATCCAAAACGATGATCCTAAATTTAAATATAAACACATTTTTTCCATTCTCCTTCAAGACAAATGCTAGTAAATTTACCCGGAATTATACCTTCCTCATTCCTACTCGAATGTAATTAAATTCATATAGCCCGGACGGGTTGTAAGGCTTAAAGAAAAAAGTAAAAAGCGTATTAAGGGGGACACAGAGAGAGACGAGGTATTCCTTGTAATGTATTATCAATTAAAGCCCAGGTTTGAATTAAATGTAGCATAAACTGAATCTGTTTAAGTAATACTGAGTAGATTTTACTTATAGCTACCACTATTGAGCAAAAATAAAGTTGTGCCATGTCGTACCCGAAGGAGACATTTTGGGTGTTAAGCACTCCCTTTGAAAGCATTATTAATTATTTGTTGGTCCTCTTTTTGCCCTGGCTAGTAGCTGATCAAAATATTTTATATTCATAAATAATACCTACAATCCTCATTGTATTTTTAAAATACTTTAAATTAATCTAAGAGAAGATTAATGTCACAAATATTCTCTAGACATCTGTTGAGGGATTTCCCCACGAGCCAACACAAGATTTACCCTTCCCCTCACCCTAAATAATATGGTTAAAGCTGACATGATTAAATACCCTCCTCCCCTTGTTATGTGTAAAATTAACCCTTTAAAATAAATTATAATTCTTCCTAAATTCTTATTCCAATATTTTATTTATCGTATTTCTAGTAATGAAATCTCTTAGTTGCGGACACCCTTCCGGAATCAAAAAGATGTCCGTTGCTAAGAAGTGTCCGTTATTTAGAAAAATAGTTTAATTTTTCTAAACATATTGTTTGAACAAAATTTAATCTATATAATCCTATATTCTGTGGATATTAACCACAACAATGTAATCAGTGCACTGTACAGTATTGTATACAGCCATTAATACATAATATACGTGGATTAATGTACAAATTGCAGACTACAGATAACAATACTTAAATCAAATCAAATGTGAACTTTAGGCTTTCTGTACTGTACATGTACGCAGAAGCACAGAAACCGTTGAGACAGCTCCCCCCCCTCCTCAACCATATAGATGGCTTGGAAGGGGTGGACGGTAAGATCTCGTACCGCAATCATTACTACGCAGGCTATTTTAGAAACGTTCACTTGAAGGAGAAAGCAGGAATACTCACACGTCACGTGACACGGTGGCATTCCTGATATTTCCACAGTAATATAGTGAATATGGACTCAAGGCCGTAGCCAGCTAATAATTTCAAGGGGGGGGGGGGTGAATTGGTGGGCACATCCCCCAATTGCTAGAGGCTAGAATTTTTTTTTAAATGATAAACAGTTCTAGAAGCTTTCTGAAGTGGATATTTTTCATGGCAAAATAACCCCCTAGCTGCCGAAGGCTAGGAAAATTTCTAAATATTTAACACTTTTTGAAGTTCTGTGAAGTTTTTTTATGGTAAAATAACCCCCTAACTGCTGAAGGCTAGGAAAATTTCTAAATATTTAACAACTCTAGAAGCTCTCTGAAGTACTTTTTATGGTAACACAGACCCCTAATTTGTATCTTAATTTTGATATTGTTTAAATCATAAATAAAGTCATATATATAGTTCATAAAATTTCGCGGGGGGTTTGAACCCCCCACCCCCGGCTACGACCTTGTATGGCCTGATGTTTTCAATTTTCGTCCGGTATTTAGATATTACTATGAATAAATAAGCGTATCTGGCAGTGTCCGTTTTCTTTATTGAGAAAGTCCGTTATTGGGAAAAATTTTCACCCTAAGCGCTCATGTTATTTTGCCGAGGAAGTTTAAACTGTCCGCTATAAAGAAAAATCCCCTATTCAGAGATGTTTGTTAAGGGAAATGCCGTTGTATTTATTGAATATTCAGATTTATCATCATTTCCGCTTACGAGTCAGCTTTTGGAGCACCTGCAGTTGATAAACAACTCATTTCCCTTTAGTTTTGGCACAAACAAGCAAGCCCACAAATGACCGCGTGGCTTCAGTCGGCTTGTTTTGGAACTATGTATTTCACCATACTTGTATTCGATCGCTCCAAAAATGTTAAAGTAGCAATACATTGTATTCAGAATTTGTTCAGAATTCTTATTACTATCATAACCGCGTCTTACTACTCGTTCGGGTTATACACACACATATTTAATGGTAAGGCGATTGTGAGATGAAATGGAGGACCTACAGTTTTACGTGGGATCCGAACCACGGTGGAGACCTGGCACTCCACACATTCACAAGTTGTGATTATTACACGTTTTGTCAGAGGTGAAGGAATCGGAATTCGTGTTTTGAGAAGATTAAAAATGGTAAATTATACTAACTATAAGAAAAAGTTATTTTTCAAATTAATATACTCAAACAAACAACCAGAAGCCTAAATGAGTAGCCGAGTGTTATGATACAATCTCATCACAACTTGGGGCAGTAAAGGATGAAGATCAAAACGTTATAAAGCCGTGAAGTTGTGTTGAACTTGACACTATAAAATTACGCTATTCACTATTTTGTTATTTATATCAATTTAGCCTCTTAATTAACAGCCAATTTAAATAAAATTACTGAAAAAAGGGCTTTTTATAGTAAAATTTAAATACGAGCTGAGATTCATCATGACAAATTAAGATTGTTATATTTCTTGTTGGCTCTATTAAATATGAGTTACTATTCATACCTCAGATGCACAAATATCAATATAATTTTATCTTTTAAAATAGCAAAAATTAGATATAAATTAATAACTTCAAATACCAAATCATACAACAACACAAGTTTTTAAAATATCTTTGTTTTGGCGGGATAGATTATTCTGTGACAGTAAAAAAGAAAAGACAACACAAAGATTTAAAAACAAACGTCATATTCGAGAGAGAGCTTGAGGTGCCAACCGTGCAAAACTAAATTACTCCTACGATACGTCCACTACATTATTCGCACCACGACACGGAACACCGTAGCTCGCACTTGCGGCCGGCCGCTAAACTATATGTGTAGCCCCTATGAGGGAACTGTGGACTGCGCGGTTCGATCAATTCCCCCAGCCACCCCTTTCATCTCCTACTACCCCCCCCCCCTCTCCCTATTCAGACAAACCACGGAGAACGTAAAGACAGGAGATAAACTAAATCATGTTTCTTGCCGAAAATGAAGATTGCGATGCAAAGCAAGATTTGTTTATTAAATCATGCGAAGCTTAACATTGTAGTTGGTATCTTCATGTTTAGTTTTTTATTAACTATATTTCTCAAAGTATAACATTCATTTCCAATATACTAAATTAACGATGGAGAAATGTATTTGAAATTAACCGTAGTAAAAACGTCTACAGTACTCACACAAAACGTTAAAAAATATTATGAAACAAAATGTTTTAAGAGAGTCAATTTTGAAAATAATATAAAAGGTAATTATGAACATAAAACCTGCCATATTATTAATATTAATATCCATACCATGACATTGTGGCCCAGGGCATTGTGGGTTCGATTAATACTATTGGCTGCCAAAACCTGACCAACAATTCATTTTATAAAACATTAACTTAGTTTATATCTAGTTTAATGTTTAGGCAACGGTTGCTTAAAACTATCTTTGGGATCTGAGATCGAAGTTTAATCATTAAAGGACTTTGTTATTGTTGTGGGATTATATATTTTATTGTGAACGTTCAACTGGTAAATCTTATAATTTGACAGTAAATCATAATATTACCAATAATGGGTGGTAAAAATCCTAAATATTTGATTAAGAGATTTTACCAGGTCTCATCGGTAAATCCTAACATTACGAAATGCCTGGGTGAAAGTAAGCCTGAATATAATTTTGTTAGCTATTTTTTTTTCACCACCAAGCATTTTAAACCCAATAGGTTAGGTTAGTATCTAATATTGGTAGTGTTTAGATTTACCGATACATTTTAAGAGTTTCTAGTCTTCAAACTGTTACAGTAACATAAATATATATTTTTTACTAAAAGTAATTTAGCGTTCGGGGATTCAAAATGGGCTCCCCTCTTATCGAACCTTTCAGAAACAGATATTTACTTGATAAAATACAAGCACTAATTCAACAATCCCATCCGCCAATAAATCGGGGAGAGATTCTTGAAACAAAGTTGCTGAACTTCATAGTTACATTCGGATTCAATAATGGAGCGAATGAGATATACACGAGAAATGTATTTTTCGGTAAGATATTTATGTAACTGAACATTCTTACTTTTCATCATAATAAGATTGTTTTTATTTATCACAATATATTATAAATACTTTATCAAAACTATCGGTATTTCCACCCAATTATCTATGACATATGTTTCAATAATTTCAATGCTGAAACCAAAGAAAATATGGTCTCATTCTACATGGTGAAACAGTTTGTTTGATTAATGAAGTTCATCTGCAACCACGAACATTTAAATATTAAAAGTTCTGATAACAAACACTGCATTTATTTGGCGCTGGGGGGGACCAGTGATTTCTGTGAGGTGAAGAGCAGTGATGTAACCAAGGGGAATAAACTGGAATTTTGCTTCCACTCTCAAGACCACACATGTTAATAAAAGCTTAAAAGTTTAAACATATTAGGTAGAACTACAGTCCAATTTTCTTTCGAAGAGCCTTGTAAACACAAACCTTTTTTTTTTACGGCCAAAAGCGATATCTGTATATCACATGACTTGACGTGTGACTAGGTGTAAAGTATTATTATTATTATTATTATTATTATTAGCACCGCGTCTTACTACCCGTTCGGGTTATACGCACTTACGCTAATGTGTAATGGTAGGGTGATTGTGAGATGAAATGGAGGACCTACAGTTTAACGTGGAATCCGAACCACGGTGGAGGCCTGGCATTCCACACATTCACAAGATGTCTTGTCAGAGGTGAAGGAAGGGTTTGGTAATCAGATAAATCTGTGCCGAGACCGAGGATTGAACCCCGGCCACCAGCATAGAAGTCTGACACCCTACCCCTAGACCGCCAGGTCACCAGGTGTAAAGTATATCTAGTAACTTTTCTAGCTGTCAGATAAGGAAGACACTTACAATAAAAATTGAGCTCTATACTGTAGGCTATATTAGATCATTTAAAATGTGTTCCATGTATGTGATAAATTTTTAGTCGAGGTTTACAATATGATACTCAAAAGGTACACCAAACGAGTACATTTCTAAATGCACCTATGAAGAGTAGTGGCTGTTAGGAGTCAAATCTGGAGCAGTGCTTTGATCACCACAATTTAATTCCTACTTGAGCGGCTTAAGTTAAGAAGATCAAAAGGATCAGAAAGTTGAACTGAAAGGATCATTAACTAACCCAGAGTCGCTAGCGGAGCACCATATACCCTGAATGTTAAGATGGAAGTCTTGGGAGGCCTTTTCAACGCCAAAGGATATTTTTTTAACATAGTTCTATTAATAGAATTAATAAGTCCAGAAATAAAATATTATAAAAAAAGATCACAGCTGTTAAATACAAAAGGAATGCTCAAGTTTTATAAGAAAATACTTTACTGGTGTAATATTTTATTACTTTTAAGTTTAGTTTGATACAACATCACAAAATTATTTTATAAAAAGTATTATTAACTATTTTATTGTACTAATGCAAGCTTACGTGATTTAAAACCCGTTTCAAATTAAATCTGAAATTGATGCTCATTTGAAGAAACGCGCCTTTTGTTGTAGTTTATGCCATGCAGATCACTATTATTGGACTAAAAACTACCCCTTTCACTGTCCGATTTTACAAGTTACCTATTTGTTACATGAAAATATTCTTACGGCTAAAGCTTTTCTGGGTGTTGTAGAACTGGTCCGATGGTTGAAGGACCGCGCAATTAGTAAGGTCAAACTGGTCTGATGGCCAGTGTGAGGGATTGCAAGGGTCACTGTCGAACTGGTCCGATGGTTATTTGGATAGAAACTGCAGTGAAAAGGTCGTTTTTTGACCATTTTAGAATGGCTTCGTAGAGAAGCACTGCGCACAAATCTTCATTGTTCTTAATAGCAACATACTGTAGCTATTAGAAACTTTGTAACTTTGTCCCCCATCGTCACCGCGGAAAATTTCGAGTAATAATTAAAATACAAATGCCCTGCACACAGTTCTGGCATATAGTGGGTGTTTTCTTTTCCCTTTTACTCCCATTCCTCGCGCGCACGCCTGAAGCTGAGTTTGGCCTGTGGATGTCGAGTTTCTCCACGGAGATAATTATTTTGATAGCCATGGTCGAGTTCCTTCACAGCTCAAGGAGGGGATCTTCACACAGTAGATTACAAAATTAAATAAAAACGAAATTCGTTAACGAATGAAAGGTTAAGCTAGGTTGAATCATTTTCGAAAACATTCTAAACTTAAAAAAAGGGTAAGGAACAGTTATAATACTGGTTAAGACTTCGAAAAACCTAAGGTTATAATAGAAAGGTGAAATGATAGTATGCTAAAGAAATTAAAAAATTAAAAGTAATTAACAAGTTAAAATTATATATATTTAATATTGATAAACAATTCAAGCTACGCTTTCGACAAGCATTAAAATATTTGAGATAGAAATAATGTGATTAAAAATATTCGTGACATAACATAATCAAGTCAAATGGTGACCATCATTCAGAAAAATAAATACATGAAAACATATTAAAATAAGTAATATCATAAATAAATTGAGGACAACATACAATTAAAAATTAAACACCGAAGAGGGCTAATTTAAATGGAGTAAACCTGTGCAAGTCTCACGCTGCTAACAACACACCACAGATGGTATGCGGACAACAGACAGCGAGAAGGTTTTGTCAGACGAGCAAAACTCATCGGACAGAAGTGCACGAACCTTCATCGGACATATATTGGATGTCATATGAATGTCTAATGATGTCATATGACAAAGTCAGTTCGGTGTTTGGCAAATGATTTAAACAGCGTGTAAAATTCTTCGTTGAACTGTCATATGAGAAAATGTCTTGTCATATGAATGTTTTTGTCAGATTGGTGGGCGACCGGCCCAAGAACTCGCGATGTCAGTCTAACACACAGCCCAATATGGAGTCATTACGAAGGGAACTGTTCAAAACGACCTATTTGGAGTTATTTTATGTTACAAAAGATAGTTTGTGGTCGTCCTCTTGATCGAGTAGTCAGCTTTCCTGGCTACTAATATAAAGGTACTGGGTACTTATTTTTAGTTATTTGCGGTATTTAACGTGCACGGGCCCACCAATTTTACCAGGAAAGGTATTTTTCAATACCTTCCAAAGATCTTTTATATGTCACGATCAATATGGGACAGACAGATTTACTTACCCTCCGAAGGAAGTTGTGCTACGGACTTTTATCGCTCAAGAAAAATCGGTCGACCTCAAGTGAGTTTGAGCCCACGATCATCGGATCTTGAGGCGAGCACTTTACCTATAGACCACAGAGGTCGACACCCTGGATACGATTCCCAAAAGTACCATAGGTATTTTTCTTTAAGGAGAATTTGTTCAAATGATCACCATGGTTAGGTTTAAGACATTTACTGAAACTAAATAATAATAGCACCATCTCATCTGGGAGAAGTGATCGCACCTACATGGTTCTCCAACCTCTGCAAACAGATAAATATCCGTCACTGACAGTAAAAGATCCCAATACGACAACACCTAATGAAGTACGCTTTTTTTAAATGAAAAATAATGTAAAAAGTTGTATTTTATTATTAATTATATGTGAGACGATGTCACTATCCAAGAATATCATGTTGTGTTTTATTATTCAACAAATATTTTAGCAGTTTTACAAAACTTATATTTGATTTGCATCGGCAAATTTATATTTGCAATATATTGTATGTTACGCACTTGAACAAAGATTTGCGAACCAACAATACAATTCATGTGAAAATCTGATTTAAGTAAAACTCTTACTATGAAATCTACTTTAAATTAAAACATTTAAGATACGTCAATTATTTTCGGAGATTCTGTTGATTTTTACCAATGCAAGAAGGTGAATATGTTAGCAAGCGACGTAACATAAAACCGACAAAACATGGAGACAAATAAATTTGGCATACGCCATCAACACTAAGTAGTTTTATCAGTTGAAAAAAAGTTGAAAAAGTGCTTTCCAAACTAGAAGAAGCCGTAAACATTTAACCGAAATTATCTAGGTTAGTACAATATATTTTCACAAACTGTTTTGTTCGATCGTTTTCTAATTATTATTTACACTGTGTCAAACACTCAATAGATTATATATTTTAATTTCTAGTGCAGTAGAACTTGGTTATAATGGCATCGGTTATTCCGTCCACTCGGGCGTAGTGTCTTTTTTCAGCAGTTCATAAGTTGTATTTAAATACGTATATGTAAGGAAAAAAACTTTTAAAAAATTGCCAATTCCTACAGAGGTCTACTTTATAGCAGGCTGGTAATGTACTGGTCTAATTATAGAATGAATGTCAAAACAAAGGTTTCTGGAATCATGGGCGCTTCAAGGTCAAAATGAAGCGAGGACTAACCCTCCTCATTGTCACTGAACTGGCTGGAACTGTCTCGTTTGCGCGTCTAAGCTCAAAGCCAAGGTGTTATTTTCGTGTTTTATAGGTTTAACTTTAGTTTTGGTAGTCATTGTGCTAGGCCATAGTCAGGATTTTTTTTTTGGGAGAAGGAGTCGATTCCTGGCCGGTACCTTGGGTATTTTCCTCAAAAGGGGAATTACTTCAACGGTCGTCAGGGTTTGGCTAGTAGGGCTTCAGTTAGGTTTAAGTATTTCCACTGGTTTCACATCCTCATACTATCACCATCCTCTCATCTCATCGGGACATGAAAGAGCCTCCACCGAAAGGATGTACAATTAGTACAATCGAGCGTCCTCTGAGCAACGGTACTTTAGTACTGGCTAATTTTCCACTACTACCACAAGTGAATTGGCCCAGACGCGCAATATATACGGCACTGGCTCATTCCATTTGAGTTTAAGTAGGTGTCTTCTTGTATTAAGCACCATACTTGAGGCGTACTAAGTCTGATTATGCAACTAGCCCTGTGTGTAACTATTTCACTACTTTCATGTAGTACTTTATATTATCACTTTCATTATAATTATTATATCGCATACACATCATTGGCCTAATTTATTGAAAATGTCCAATAACCCGAACATGAAAAAAACATGACTATAAGAAGTATCATATGCACTTCGTTCACCCTGAACGGTAGAAATTATCTTGACGTATTGCACAATGTCCCTATCTTATGAGATGCACCATAGTAGAACCATGCAAGATATGCTTAATACCCTTCAGAATAGACGAAAGGTATCATTTAAATATCTACTACCTTCTTTCTGTGATGTTAGAAAGGGTGTCCCCGAAAATAAGAAAATGTTCACGTTAATCAGAACACCAATCGGGAACGAGGCAAATATATATTTTACGCGAGTCCACCTACCTAGCCCTCAAACCACGGGTAAGAGAGACTGTAAACTCCTGTGAAGCAGTGGGTGTCGCTTCTAGTAATGATTGTTCCATGACCATGCGCACCCTTTCTTAGCGGTCACAGCAGCGCGTTGTTATGATTAATTATCGGATTTTGCACGATTTTTTGCTCTTTCTAGATTAAGCCAGCTGACTTCAAAAATGGAGAGGAGCTTTCTTATAGCATAGTCGTTAGAAGAATAGCTTTCTTTCATATATAAAGGAAGTTCCTTGATTGTATCTTGGATATGTCAAGAAGGTTTTGAGGAATCTCTTTAAACTTATAATGCACATTTTATGTAGTACTTTGTGTGTTATTAAAATATATTATCTTTGGATGGGTTGGAATAAATAATGATTATGATAATCCTAATGGTGAAAAATTTATGTTTAAACTAGTTGATTGATTGTAATACTAAATGTATAATTAAAAGAGGGAATAATGATGCCAAATAAGGTTAGATTATAAACAAATTTAAGTGTAATAATATAGCATTAATTAATTTAATAAAATAGGACTTGTTGACTCTTTTAAGTAAAAAACAGTGAAAGTGAGGGTTCTAGACATACTATGGTTTATTATTATTATTATTAGCACCGCGTCTTACTACCCATTCGGGTTATATGCAAACATACTATGTATATTGTATAGTGAGAGGAGGTAACACAATATCAATTATTATTATACAATAGTTTGAGGTGTAATGCCTACAATATTATTAATAGTATGAGGTGCAATGCCTACAATATTATTAATAGTTCAAAGTGTAATGCCTACAATATTATTAATAGTATGAGGTGCAATGCCTACAATATTATTAATAGTTCAAAGTGCAATGCCTACAATATTATTAATAGTTTGAGGTGCAATGCCTACAATATTATTAATATTTCAAAGTGCAATGCCTACAATATTATTAATAGTTCAAAGTGCAATGCCTACATTATTATTAATAGTTTGAGGTGCAATGCCTACAATATTATTAATAGTTTGAGGTGTAATGCCTACAATATTATTAATAGTATGAGGTGCAATGCCTACAATATTATTAATAGTTTGAGGTGCAATGCCTACATTATTATTAATAGTTTGAGGTGCAATGCCTACTGTTGTATATTATAAAATGTATCTGTTATATATTTGACTAGAGTAGTTGATTGTATATTATTAAATGTACATGTTGTATTTATGA